>CAUYQV010170312.1:0-60000 GCA_963574575.1 Galagoides demidoff
ATAAAGAAATGGACATAAGGCTAGGCGCCTGTGGTCCTAGCTACTTGGGAGGCGGAGGCAGGAGACTCGCTTGAGCCCAGGAGTTGGAGGTTGCTATGAGCTGTGATGCCATGGCAGTCTACCCAGGGGGATAGCTTGAGGTTCCATCTCAAAAAAAAAAAAAGAAAATGCATCCTCCCTTGTGGTAAACTAACACAAGGCATGCATCTTTCACTCCAGGTAGTCTGACTTTACAAATGTCTGCCATAATAATATGCAATAATTTTTACCCAAAAATCATTATCAAAGTTTGCACCACACTCTCCAATCTACTTATATATATCAGTTGGCCAGGCATGATGAGAGAATGCAGAGTGTGGTAAAATTGTCTTGTCTGTGTGCGTTTTTCTAATAACAAGCATCTCCAGCTTCTGCTTTTCAAATTGATTTTTGCATTATCCCTATCAATTCCCCCCAGTGTTTTAAGAAAATATGTTTCCTATGGAAGAAAGTCAGTGAGTCTAAAAGGCCTTGGAAATCCAATGTTTTAGAAGAAAAATTGAAATGATAAAGTACATTGAGATAGGTGTTTGTTGTGAAATGAAAATTTAATTTGTCTCTGATACGGTTCAGTTTCTACACATAAAGATTTCAGCAAGGAAGTCTATTAAGTGTTAAATAATGGGAAAATGCATGTGTTAAATTCTTCATGTGTGAATGAATCCTTGCTGAACTGTTATATAGGTATTTAAGAATACTTTCATAATATTAAGGGCTTGGGGGATTTTAAATAATTGTTTTTCCATTTAAAACATAGGAATAAAGGGTCTTACTCTCTCCAAATTCACTATTCAACAACCTTCAAGAGAGGATAACCTTCAGCTAAGAGGGATGTTTAAACTCCAGATGAGGGCTGTGGGCCAGCTCTTCAGTCAACACAAACCAGGACTTCATAACCTTCTGGACATACTCTTGGCTCAGATTTGTCTTGTGGTACTTGAATACTCACAAGTGTTTGTGCATCAAACCATCTTATCCTCATGAATTGTTTTCTTAAACCTCATTATAGGGCCTTACATTTTTACATCAAAGCTTATATTTAATTCAATTACCTATTCAAGCATATTCAATTTTAAATATCCTTTTGGTCCAACTAGTCTAGATCATTTTTCCCAACCACTATCTCCTAGTTTCATTGTCATTTTTCCTTCCTTTTTTTTTTTCTTCTTCTTCTTTTACTTTTTGAGACAGAGTCTCACTCTGTTGCCCTGGGTAGAGTGCTATGACCTCATCGTAGCTCACAGCAACCTCAAACTCTTAGGCTCAAACAACACTCTTACCTCAACCTCCCAAACAGCTGGAACTACAGGCACTTGCCACATACCTGGCTAGTTTTTCTATTTTTAGTATAGAGACTGGGTCTTGTTCTTGCTCAGTCTGGTCTTGAACTCCTGAGCTCAAGCTATCCACCCACCTCCAGCTCCCAGGGTGCTAGGATTATAGGTGGGAGCCACCACGCCCAGCCTACCTTTATTTTTCTAAACATTTCTTTAGCATCTCATGATTTAAAATATATTTAATAGCAATGAATGAATGGGATTTTTAATTTTGTTTTATAATGAATGTCTATGTATTTGATATTTCATAATAAAATGATTACAAAATTATAGTAATCTTTTAGGGAGCACTTTTTTAAAAATATTACTTCACTTAAACAGATCCCACACACGGTGTCTGTGGGGTGGAAAAGGAAAGTCTCCACGTTACCAATTTGACCTATTCTTAGGTGAATCCCCTATAACCATGGGGCTATAATCTGCTCAGGATGAGACTGTGGAGTTACTCTGGTTCTTGGTCTAATGAGCTTCCCTTTGAGCCCTTCCTCAACTCATGATAAATTCTAACCCAGAACAGGGCAATTTAGCTTCTTTGTCTATAAACATCTAATTGAGAAAAAGAATGTTTCTTGTTGACAAGAGGTATAATTTCTTCACCATTGCCAAGACAGAAATATAAGTCAAGATCATACAAACAGCAGGAGATTCTATTCCAGAAATCTAGATTAGTCATTTGTCATGCCAATAAACCCTCTCTAGAACTAAAACCTTACAGAGGTAGGTTTCTGGAAGGATTCTCTCCTTCTTCCAACTATATTATTGTAAATGGAAATGAAATGTCCATGATATAAGCCAGTAGGCAAGACACACCTGTCAGATCAAAGGGGGGAGAAGGTCATTCTCCTTGAACATAGCATTTTCCTTTCTTTACTTCTCAAATATTAGCTTCTAAAGTGATGCCTACTAAGAATGCTATGTCAAGACACAAGGCTGATGGATTTAGGAAGGGCACTAAGTGATTACGCTTAGAAAGCAACATCTTATATGTCTAAAAGAAATAGGGAAAAAAAGCGGAAAAGTCTGGAAAAAGACTCTAAAAATATATTGATTACCTCTACACAAATAGAGCAGAAAGTGCTTATCAGTAGAACAGTATAGTTTCTGTAAAAAATATGCTCACACCTTCTCACCTCTTGTTTCTTCCAATTTCTTTGCCTCTGCTTATTCTGAGCTAAGATATTTGCAATACTTTGGTTTATTTTTTTTTTACACATGTGTGGCTTGGTATAAAATAAAAGAAACCCAGGAGCGTTAGAGAGTAAGATGATAATGAACCCCAAATGCACTTCTAGTGATAGTTAGCCACATACAAAGGACAAAGCAGCCATGGATTTTTTTTTTTTTTTGTCAAAAGAATCATGACAAAGTAGAGAACCATGGGATTGAATTGTTTGAGGTGGAGGGGACATTTAGGGGATTATCCAGTCTTGTTATTTCATTTTATAACTGAAGGCAAGACTAAAACACCAACCTGCCCATAGTCATGCAAATACCTGGCCGGGGTCTGAAGTTGGCAGCGGAAGACTGTGGCTGCCCAGGGTGAATGAATGGCATCCTACTGCTCAAATGAGGGAGTTTCAAATGGACACACCGCTCTCATGAAGAGCCCAGATTAGTAGCTGCATCAGTGGCCACACTTTGAACACACAGCAAAGGAAACCACCAGTCATTTTCCCAAGAGTCTACTGTGCATATTTTTTATACTCTTCAGCACCTTTCCTTCATTTTTGGTTTCTCTTCTACATTTGGATAATGCTACTTCTTCCCAGCAGCATCATCAAAAAGAAGGAAAGAGTGCACAGCCTCCCTGTGTTGGCCTATATAATCCCCTCCACCCACGCCCGACCGGCAGCTGAGCTTCCCCCTTAATTCTTCACTCTTCTCTGAGTCTGCGCTCTCAGCAATTCTACCAGCCTGCCTTGAAATGCAGATCAGATTTAGATCTGTGGCAGAATCCACAGGAATGAGCTATACTGAGCTCTCAGGGATGCTGGGCTATTGGGTTGAGGGTGGGGATCCTCAGGGAAATGAGTACTCTAGAGATAAAGGCAGAGTTTTATTTCCTGGTCTACTTGGACCACAATACCATGCCCTGTTGACACACTGTACCCAGTGTTTAGATTGTATGACAGCTCATAATAGCTGCAACCTGAAGCTATCTTTCAATACCCAGTCTTTGGCTCTCAAAATATATAGATAGGCAGATAGATAGATAGATACGTAAATATAGATATAAATTTGCGCCATGCACTTTATTTGACTAATTTCTACATACTATATAAATTGCTTTAATTTTTTGAAAATCAACTGATATAATATCACCATCCTTATAAGAGAAGTATGTGTGTATGTGTGCATGTGTGACTATGTGTGTGTGTGACACAGAAAAAGAGGGAAAAAAGGAGGAAGAGAGAAGGAGGGAGAAGAAGGAAGGAGGCAATTATGGAGAGAGAAAGGTTGACCCAGAAATGGAAGGAGAGGGGACAAAAGAGGACCAAGGTTGCATCAGCAAGCAGTGTGACCCCCCTCATTATAACCCCAATGTTCACTCACTCTACACACACATGCAAACAGATTTTGAAATGGAAACCAATAGAAAGTGTGAAGTTCATATTCTCATGGAAGTGGGATTAGGCAGCAGAAGTAACTTGAGCACAGGGAAGGAAGGTAGAGAGGACCACAAGAATCTCAACATGAAAACTCCCAGAGGAGGAAGGGAGGTTGGGAGGAGAGGGGGGAGGTCAGGTGGAGGAAGGATAAATGGTGAGATCACACCTATGGTGCATATTGCAAGGGTACATGTTGGATCTATTCAGTATAGAATAGTATAGAATATAAATGTCTTAACACAATAATTGAGTAAATGAGGTGAAGGATATATTAACCAGTATGATGTAAACATTCCAAATTGTATATGAAATCAGCACATTGTACCTCAAAATACATTAATGCATACATGGAAAAATACAACAAAACTTAGAGTTGGGTCATGCTTGTGGCTCAAGGAGTAGAGTGCCAGCCCCATGTATTGGGTTCAAGCCTGGCTCACCCAAAATTGCAAAAAAAAAAAAAAAATCTTAGAGTTTTCAAATCTCAGAGACCTTTGACTTGGAAGAGCAATGCAAATTTAACTATATCGCCAAGGATTGATGGAAACCCAGCTGCTGTATCACCTGCATGAAATCAATGTTTAAAGAAATGAATAAACACACATCACATGCATACCTGAAAACCTAAACAAAATAATTACAACTTGGATTCAAAGAAAATATAGAATTATTTCAAGCTTACAAATGTAGGAAACAGCAGTGATGGGTTTGGGATCAAAATAGGATTGATGTTTCCATTCACGAGTGTCCCCAAAACTGGCGTGAATGAGACAACCAACCTTAGAAAGAGTCAACCACACCTTAAAAAGAACCAAGTCCAGACTTTTTAGTAGGAGAAGGAAGTTGAATAGAGACAGTCTCCAGGTTTCCCTCCTCCTTCCACTGGCCACAGGCTGTTCAGTACGGGCAGCTTCTACTCCAGTTATTCTCAACGTGTATGGGTCATGACCCACAGGAACTGTATTAAAGGGCCGCAGCATTAGGAAGGTTGAGAACCACTGTTCTAATCCAACAGCCACTGACAATTCCTCTCACAAAGAACAGGCCAATTATCCATCCACACATCAGAAAACCCAGGTGGACAATATTTCAATTTAAATAACTCTACTCATTTTTGCTAGAATAAATATTCACAAGGCTAAAACAAAAATAAAATTGCTAATCAGATGATATTCAATAAAAATTAAAATACATTCTTGATATCATTATTCACATCACCACTTAAAATTTTCCCTGTTACATGCTTGATTGATGTATAAACAACATTTCTACCCATAGGGAAAATATAACTGTTGAAAATAGTTATATAGTTATTGCAGTTCAGGCTGGAAGAATTCATGGTAGAAGACAGACTTCCTCCCTACTTTATGGCACACAGTAGGGCATATTTCAATCTGAGCAAGTCTGCTTTCTATAATTCCTCACTTCTCCTTAGCAATTCCCATGCTCTAAACTTCTACTCATGCCATAGATTGTGTATCTACAATGTGCTAGTTCTCATTAAAAGTTGTGAGGGCAAGGGATGAAATATCTACCATCACACATAGACATGCAGGTGACCACAATGCCAACAGGTTATAAGAAATGGAGTGGGAAACAAAAAGTAGTAATTATTACCATTTACTCAATACATACTTGGGGGTCTGATACTATACTGTGTCTACTTTAATTATATGTTTCCTCTCTACCAAGGTCTTTATTATTACACCTCTTTAAGAAAAGGAAAAATAAATTTAAGGTAATGTGCCCAGCATCAAGGAACTTGTAAGTAACTGAGTCCACTGCCTGATTTTTATACTAGATTATTATATATCCATTGCCTGATTTTTATGCTCGGTTATGACATATTCACGTACAATGACTGATCATTAAGGAAAGATATTAGAGGTCACTGGTGATACTTAGTGTGGTAGTGTCCTTGTAGATTGGCTTTAACAGATACATAGGAAGAAAGGCTTCCCAGGTGAGGAAAGAGAATGAACAGAGCCACAAAGAGGGGAAGCAAAGCTTTTGTCCTGTTGTAGAATGGACCGATAAGGTGAACTAGGGCCAGAATGATCAGTTGAGAATGACTGACAAAAGAGCCCTGATGATTTGAGTTGAGACTAGAGGTAAAATTGGGAATGAAAATGAGAGGGTGAGTATATTTTACTATTTTACTTTGTTATTCAATAAATAACTAGTTTAAAAAGTCTCCCACCACGTTATTGACTTCCCCCCCTAGAACCAGTGCATCCTCTCTATCACCAATCTCAGAAAATAGCAACTCCATCTATCAGTTGCTCAAGAAAGAAGCTTGGTGGCATCCTTCATGCTCTCCTCTCTCTCTTCCTCACCATCTCATCCATCACTTAATCCAGCCCTTCCCCTCTGAAGTCTCTCCTGAATGCATCTGTGTCCTTCCACGTCAACTTCCACTTCCCCCACTAGGCCACAGTAATTTTTCACTCACATCGCATCCACCCTCTTAGTCAGCCCATCCCTTTCAGGGCTTCACGGCTTGCTCTCTAGTGCAAAAAAGCCTACAGCCCAGATGTTATTTTGATAAAGCAAATTTGATCACATCATCCCCGTTTTCAAACTTTTAAATGAATCTCACATGACTCTCAATAAAAACATCGCCAATGCTCTTGGCCGCTTCTGCCTGTCCACTTTTATTCTGCAACACTCACACATCACCATGTACATTCCTCCCCAACTGCACTGTTTTTCCATTTTCTAAAATAAATATTCTCTCTCACCAGAAATATCGTGTATGTTGCTTCAGTGTGACTTTCTCTTTCCTGACCTCTGGTCTCATCAGACCCAGTGAATACACACCAGAAATACAGACCTCAAACTGCCTCTTCCAGGAAGCCTTTCTTCATTCTTTTGTCCAGATTAGATATACCTGATATATGTGTTCCAATGGCAAGGAAAACATTTTTCATTAAACAATGGGTCACACTGAATTATAACTGCCTGTTTACCTGTCTATAGTGCTTAGATTTAGGGTCTTGGTGTATATATATATATATATATATGACTTTTTCTTTTTTTTCTTTTTGCAGGTTTTTTTTTTTCTTTTTTTTTTTTTGGCTGGGGCTGGGTTTGAACCTGCCACCTCTGGCATATGGGGCCGGCGGCGCCCTATCCCTTTGAGTCACAGGTGCTGCCTTTTTTTTTTTTTTTTTTTTTTTAGAGACAGAGTATTACTTTATTGATTTTCATTTTTTGTGTGTTCAAGTCCTGGAGCAAAGTGGAATGGCTCTCAATCGTTCTAAAAACAAACACATAAAAAACTACAGAATGATTAAAGGAAAGAAAAGGGGAAAAAATCAATGGACTTCTGATAGAAATATTCAGTATGACCTAAATTAAACTATTTTTTATAGTAAATATATTTATAAATATAGACATTGCCAAAAAATGTATACGAATTTTAAGAAAGGAAAAAAAAAACTGTGTTAATGCATACTAGAAACAAAAGACAAATACAAACCACATCAAGCACCTCTTATAATTGCAGAAGTCAAAGATGGCTTGAGTAATACAAATTTAATACAGTTTTTTCCCTATCTTAAAATGTGCATACATTTCTTGGCACCCTTTGTATATATTCTACAAATAAATTTGAATACAGTAGAATGTTAAAGCACATCTATTTATACAGAAGTATTTAGTAGAATATTAAAATATTCATTTATATTCTATGGAGGAAATAAGCTACTTAAAAATAAATTCCAGGAACCACTAGAAGGTATACCAAATTAATATTAATAGTTTTATGACATTGATGGAGAAAAATTTCTAGGCAAGTATCAAATTTATAAAACATAAATGGAAAGATCAATATTATTCATCTATATAATACTTTAAGGTCTACAGCAGAAAAAAGAGACAGCACTATTAAGAAGGTTGAAACTGGAAACAGCAAACTAGGAAGGAAATAACTTGCACTATATGGCCAAGAATTTATATCATTAATATATAAGGAGCTTTTGGAAAACAAACACAAATATGAAACACCCAACAGGCATTTCATTTCTTAAAAGTTTGAGTAAATGTCTTCAGACCATGCCATCCCTTATTCCCAGTTCAGCACGATTAAAAATTATAACATATCAAATAATCATTGTTAATGCATGACTATAGTCGCAAGAGAGCAAAGGAACTCTGGAGATGACTTTAGCAAAGACAAAAAAAGAGAGAGAGACACTATATGTAAGTAAGTAAGCAATGGGAAGAGAAATATTCCTCAGTTTATATGCCAATCACTGGTGGACTAAGTTCTGAGTTTCCATAGGCCTTGCCAATAAGGGATCAAGGCACAAGACTGGATATAAGCTTCCCTCTGGGGCTCAGCACTTGTAGCTCAGCAGCTAGGGTGCCAGCCACATACACCAGAGATGGCAGGTTTGAACCCAGCACAGGCCTGCCAAACAAAAATGATGACTATGACCAAAAAGTAGTGGGGCATTATGGAGGGCACCTGTAGTCCCAGCTACTTGGGAGGTTGAGGAAAGAGTTGGAGGTTGCTATGAGCTGTGATGCCATAGCATTCTACCAAGGGTGATAAAATAAGACTCTGTCTCAAAAAACAAAAACAAAAAAGGACCCCCGGTGGAAATCTTAAATCCCTGACACATAGTAACTCAGTTGGAAGGAGGCCTCAACTTCATCCCAAAGTAGAGCAGAAGGGAGAAGAGAAAAAAGAAGACTCTTTGTAAATTCTGAAACAAAAGTTTGCCCTCCTGATTGAAAATGAAATTTGCCACATCCTGCACCAGCCTCCCCAAAATAAAAGCCACTCTCAAAGTATAATTTAAGGCAATTATGGACTGCTAAGTCCTCCAAGTAACTAGAAGTAGCATAGTAACCCTCTCTGAAGATAATTAAAATTTAGCCTAAAAAATTATCCCAATAACATCAAAAGAGCAAAGATTAAAGGAATATGAAGTCGTATTTTTTTTTCAAAAAAAAAATCATCACATAAATAAAAAAATAAGCTACCTTGAATAAGAGTAAGCAGAACCAATATACCATAGAATCAGACCCTCAATGACTACAGACGCTGGATTTATTACACAGAGATTATAAATCATATTTGTTTAATACATTTAAAGAAATAATAGAAAAGACTGACAAGGGAGGAAGGAGAAAATACACCAACAAAATGGAACAGATTTATTTGATAACGAACCAAATAGCTTTACGGAAATAAAAATATAATATTTGAAAACATTATCAGATGGCCTAAAAGGAAAATGAATACACTAAAAAAACCTCAAAAAAATATAAAGTATGGGGTGGTGCCTGTGGCTTAAGAAGTAGGGTACCAGTCCCATATACGGGTAGGTTCAAACCAAGCCCTGGCCAAAAACTCCAAAAAATAAAAAAATAATAATAATAAAGGATAAAGTATAGATATATGGAATGATGGAACGCATATAGAAGGGGAAGTTAAAAAAAAAAAGCTAATAAAGCAAAAAGATCCAAGGTGCAGTCATGAGAGTTCAAAGGGCTCACCCAAAATGGAGAAAATGCAATCGATATTTGGAGAGGCAATGCCTGGGCATTGTCCAGAACTTATGAAAGATAACAATATTCAAAATCAGAAAGTTGAATTCTATAGCTAAATAAATCTTACTGAAACTGAAAAACAACAAAAAAAATAATAAACAGAAGTTTTTTTAAAAAGCAGCAAAATGGGCAGGTGTGATGGCTCATGCCTGTAATCCTATCACTCTGGGACCCTGAGGCAGGTGGAATGACCAGCCTGAGCAACAGCGAGACCCTGTCTCTACTAAAAGTAGAAAAACTGGCTGGACATGCTGGCACACACCTGTCTTCCCAGCCACTCAAAGAGGCTAGAGGATCACTTGCACCCAGGAGTTTGAGGTTGTTGTGAGCTATGACACCGTAAAACTATAGCCTGAGCAACAGTGAGACTATAAAAAGAAGAAAAAAAAAAGAATAGCAAAGGAAAAACATTACCTACAATAAATAATAGACTATTGAAAAGAATTACCTAAGTGAATAATAATTAGACTATTGGTTTCACTAGCAAACGTAAAAGTCAAAAGCCAATAGAACAGTATTTTCAAAACACTAACAGAACATGATCATCAACCTATAGCCATATAAGCATCCGTGAAAAATGAAGTCAAAACATAAACATTTCATTTGAACAAAAATTCAGAGCTCAACCCCAACTAGATCATCAAAAAAGAAATTTTAAGTAATGCCTTCATCAAATCCCATATGGAAGGTCACAGCTGTTAAGATTTTAGTTCCTGACTCAGTGTCATACCTTAGACCAGTGGTCCTCAACCCTCCTAATACTGTGACCCTTTAATACAGTTCCTCATGTTGTGGTGACCCCCAACCATAAAATTATTTTCATTCAACTGTATTTGTATGGGGTGTATGTGATGGTTTTAGGCGACCCCTGTGAGAGAGTCATCTGACCCCCAAAGGGGTCGTGACCCACAGGTTGAGAACCACTGCCCTAGACTGTCTCTGTCAAAATTCTCAGGATTTAAACAAATGTGATACTCCTTCCCATTATCTCAGCCTCTTTACTCTTATTTTCTCTCCAATTTTTTCTACATTTCTCCTTAGTTCCTCATGTGGACTGTTGTATTCAGACCTTTCCATTACCAATAACTGCAACCACTCAGTCCCATTAACTTCAAGGATTCCACTTTCTGATTGCTTATTCCAATATTTCCAAGGTATTATTTTAATAGCGGCACACCAAGAATTCCTCAAATACACTAACATGTCCACTTTTCTGCTGTCCTTTCCAACTCTTCTGTCATCACCGTGCTGACAGGCTCTGGTATGCTGTTTTAGTCACTTGGTAGCTCACATGTTAAATTCTCTTAACCCTCTCTCATGCCATTGCAGTGACCAAGGAAATATATCAATCTCATTAAAGGTAATTCAACATAATGCCATGGCCGCACCCACACAGGTGATATGACTGGGTTAAAAAAATGCAATGTAAATGGTTTTGCTGCAAAACCTCAAGAGATCCTTAGAACTGCCTAGAAAGATTTCCATTTTTATTCAATAACCCATTCCTGCAAATGATGATTTCATATCTCTCCTCTTTCTTCTGAATGACCTTCGCTTCTTATTTCCTGATTTAAAGAAAAAAAAAAAGCATCAATTCAAGGGGAACTCCCATAGGCCCACCACACATTTTCCCCCCTTAACCTAAACTGTTACAGATAAGCCTACTCTTGTCTATGTTAAATTTTTTTACTAGGGTATCTGATGGAACCCTTTCAATTGATGTAGGATTATTTGTATTTATTACCTTCTCTCTTCCTTGCATTATAAAATTTCTCCAGTCTCTTTACAAATGTGCTATTATCTTTCTCATTTAGAAAAGTCCTTCCTTGCACATTCTTCTGTCCTAACAACCACCTTCTTTGCTCCCCTTTATAATACAAAAAAAAAAAAAAATCCTCAAAATAATTAAATAATTGCCACCAATTTGCTTTCTCACATTTTCTATTTGCCTTATCCCATTCAGAGCTTCCCTGTCCATCACTACACTAAAGCTGCTTTTCTGTCAAAGTCACTGATGGCCTTCCTATTTTATACTCCCTACCACCAATTTCTGGTTCTCTTGCTTTGTATCTGACCTATCAGTAGCGGCGGAGATTGTGGTTCATCCTTTCTTTCTAGAAACAGTTTTCTTACTTGGCTTCCTTGACACCAGACTCTCCTGCTTTTCTTTCTCTGATCAATGGTTTTCATTCTCTCTTGCTAGTTCCTCTCTGTCTCTTCAACCACTAAATGTTGGGATCCTCCAGGGCTCCATGGTTGGATCTATTCCCTTACACCTGATTCCCCACTGTCCCTGAATACAGATTCATACATATGTCATCTCAATGTATATGTCTAAAAGTCACCTTAAATCAAGACCCAGATATGCTAAACCCACACCTAAATGGGATTCCTCTCCAACCTTCCCCACCTCAATTAATGACAACTCTGTTCTTCTAGTTCAAGGCCAAAGTCTTAACTCCTGTCTTCCTCCACACCTCATCTTACCACCAGTCCATCAGCAAATCCTGTTGTCTATACCCTCAAAATACATCCTGTATCCAGCCACTTCTCAATACCTCTGGTCTAAGCTACCATAATTTCTCACCTCATTTATTGCAAAAAGCTCTCTAATGGTCTCCCTACTTCTGTCCTACTGCACCACAGACTATTAGTCTATTTTCAGAACAGCAAATAGAGTAATCCTTTTAAAACATAAATCAAATCATTTCACTCCTTTGCCAAACCCTATAATGACTTCCGTGTACCTCAGAGTAAAAGCCAAAATCTTCACAGTCTCTCATAGAGCCTCCGTAGGATTGGGACTCTATTACTTCTCTGGCCTCCTACCCTACCATTCTCTCTTTTTAACTTTGCACCTATTCTATTAGCCAGCTGCTTTTTCCCTAAGGATGTCAAACACAGTCCTACTCTATGAGCTTTGCATTTGCTATTCCACTGCTTTAAATGGTTTGCCCTTAGATTCACGTGGTCTATACCCATTCTCACCTAATCAAATACTTGTTCAAATGCCTCTTCTTCACTGAGCTCATTCCAGACAACCCATTATATTTGCATACTCAGCACTCCCTGTACTTCTTGTAAGCTTCGTGTACCTTCAAAATGTTCACTTCCATACAACAAAATACTTCTTTTATTTATCGTTTTATATTATTATTTTCAGTTTCCAACTATAATGCATATTCCAAAAATGCAGGAATTTGGGGCCATTTTGCACAACTACTTTTACATTAAGAAATCGTGCTCTTGTCCCAAGTGTAGAGATGTTGTTAGAAAGGAGACCACATTTCCAAATGCCCACTGCATCCAAGTGGTGCCATGCATTGAACTCTCAACAATAGATTGTGGATGAAACTAATCTGCATGCCATCTAGGATAGAGTGATTAAGGAGGGGTTATTTCTTCTTCCATCTCCCTCTGTCCCTATCTTCCAGCTGACTACTAGGGATCAAAAGAAACTTATGTCTCCCCCTCAACCTAGATTACTATATGATGACACGGATCTGGGCCCCTACAAGTAACCGCTTCCATAATCCAAGCCTCTCCTTTTGCCATTTGCCATTATGGAACACATGGATTTCTATTTATTTATTTTTTTTTAATTAAATCTTAACTGTGTACATTTATCAGATACAGTGTGCTGATGTGATATATACACTGTGGACTGCTTACATCAAACTGATTAACATAACCATCACCTCATGAGCTACTTATTCTCATGAGTTCTCCTTACCTTTGTTGAGTTCAGTGACATATTGATATGTTGACCAAAATATTATTATGGTGGCCTACTGAAATTTCAGGTTATTTGTTACAGCCACTTGCATTAACCTAAATAGTATGTTAATGCTTAGGTCTCTCAATTTTTGAAACACTGAAATATTTTAAAAGTATTTGTTAAGTAAATAAATTGAATGAATATATGGTAGCAAAGAAAAGAGTAAATATGTGAATAACCTAAAGACATCTGGCAAATGGAAAAATAAAAGAATACATTCACTGTGGATAATTCACTTGCTTTTGGTTTACTCTGTTTTGTACTTCCTTGTGCAGCTATAAATGCTTTCCTATAAAGTAACCCTATTTTTTTGAGGAAATATAAGAGGAAAAAGGTTTTTCTTATATCTGTTTCATATTTCCCTTTCATAATTACTTTGCACTAATATTAGGTGAATCACACTGAACAATGCTGCCCCTTCCTGTTTATATTTTTCGAATATTTATAGATTATAATCATGAGCTCCACTGAACCATTGTTGACCTAAGTAACACTTTATTCATTTCTTGTTTAAAAGGTTTTCCATCCTCTTCATCACTTTAACTTCTCTCACCCGCATTCTCTTTACTTTCTCTATACTCCCATCCTTAAAATATAAGGTCTGACAATTAAGTTCATGAACTCATCCTAGAAAAAATGCCTAGAAAGGTGGACTAGGCACTGGAGTTGGGGCCCAGCTCCCCAAGGGGAGTATTTTGAAGATGACTACAGTGATAAGTTCAGCAATGAGGTATGTAGCACTTTTTCTAGGATGACAATACATTTGGAATAGCTCAGCAGCTACTGAGACCAATATTTGGCAAGAAATCCATATTGCCTTGGTCCTTGAGATCCCCAGATGCAACCAGAGTCTGTGTGAGGTCCTCAGGCACACAGAAGATGGGCCATTCCTCCTGTATTTCTAGTGACCAATGCAGTTCTTGGCATGTGGGTTGGCTGTCAAAGTAAATCTCAGGCATGAGCAATAAATGAAGAGTGGCATTATCTGATTCATATGACTCCTGGGTCACTGTTCCCCTCTCTTCAGCCCAGTTTAGTATCCAGTCATCAGAAAGAATATCTTGGTATTGGTGATGTTGAGATATTTATAGGAAAAACCAAATGAGAGTTTCGGTCTCTGGAAAGGTAGGCTAGCAAATCCCCCATGGTCGCAACTACATGCATTTCTGTTTTTCATTGCTGTGCCCTTAAACCAATTGAATATTCATTGTATTTAATATTGCAATTGCCTAACTTGCACATTGCTCATGAGAATAACAATGACAGTTCAGCCTGTCATACCTTTCTAGAAAATGAGGGGTTGTTACCTTATAAAGAATCATAAATGCAGTTTTTGGCTCCCAGCAGTAGCCCTATATTATACATTTGCCAGTGCTGTGACTTCCTTTAAATGGATGAAAAGGAAATTTGCAAAGCCAATTTATAATGTTTTAAATAACCATAAAATATCCTAAGTGAAAGAAGGGCACTTTTCCCTCCCATACAATAGTCACAGACTTAATAAGGATCATTTCCTTAAAGGCAAAGTTTCAGAATCCATGCAAAAACTTTTTAAAAATCCATTTCTACCATCTCCTACTTACCCTTCTTTCTTAATCAATGACTGAGAATCAGCCTTTTCTCTCTTTCCCCCTTTCATATACACTGTCTCTTTTTCAAGATCTATGGGAGAATTTTAAATTATTCACCCACTATATCATTAACATTAAAATAATGTCATATTTTAATCCTTTCTTTAACACCGTAAGCAAAGTTGGACAGCATAACAATATAGTGGATTGAAAACGAAGGTATGAATAAAATTTCAGGACATCTAATGTACTCATAATTGGAACTGGAAGAAGAGAAAGCAAAGTAGATAAAGAAACAACAAAGAAATTATGAAAGAAAACTAATCAATAGATAGTTGATCTATTTTTCAAAAGAGCTTATTCAATACTATGAAAGTATTTCAAAAGCACATACTCTGATGGCATGTAAATAGAGAAAACACACACACAGACCAGTGGACCGGTACCGCTAACCATTGAAGAACCAAGGTTAGTTGAAAGAAGTTATACCATCTGTCAGAAGACAGCATAAAATAACCAATAAATATGAGAAAATACTGAAATATGAAACCTAGTTCATTATATCCTGAATGGAATAACAAAGACTATAATAATCACTGTGCATTGAACTTGTGTCAGGTACTGTGCTAAGAATCTAGGTAATAACTTATTTAATCAACACTCTCATGAAGTGGCTGTAGGAATTATGCTACACAGCTAGGAAGAATCAGAGCCAATGTTCAAACATCGGCAGCCTCCTCTACAATCCTAACCCTCTGCATGACTGCTACAATCTGCTTAGCATATTCAGCTTAACATATATTTACTAAAGTTCTCAACAGCCCAGGTTCCACTATAAAGGGCTCTTGAAGAATACCAAAAAAATGCAACAAATGAGATGTTGTATTTTAAAAGATTGCAGTCTATTAAGAGCAAGTTCTAAGGACTTAAAAGGCAGGGGGCTTTAGCTGAGTTGCAAAGAGTCTAAGCAAGCATTCTAGGGTGTGATAATAGGAACTCAACAATTTCAGGGAAAGGCTTCAGCAGATGAGATGGATTTTGAGTAGAAATAAAAAAAGGATTCCAGGTGGATGTTAGAGTATAAATACTGGCATAGAGGTGTGATGGAAAGCCTGGGTTATTTTAGAAAGAAGGTGGAGGGAGGCCCCTAACAGGAAACCGATTTGCCTCAAAGACTGTAAATGGTAGAGTCAGGCTAGTCTCGGGTTTCCTGAGTTCCACCCCATTGCTTGTTCGACCCCTCTAAGTGAAAAATGCATTTTCTGATTGAGTGGCCTCTTAAAAATTAATATCCTCTCATCTGTAGCTTTTGAAATAGAAAGCTAAAAATCAATTACTATCTATAGTTTTCTGGTAGTAAAAGTTGTATCTGTATTAAAATAGCCAAGGATGGATAGAAATAGATAAATATCAATTTGGAGAAATTTTGGATTCACTGCCTTACCCATTTTACTGCCATTAAATGGCTCCCAGATTGATTGCAGCCTACAACCTCCCCACTATTTCCAGAAAACTACAGACAAGAAAATATAAATTCCCTCCAAAGTTAAAGAATCGTGTCATTTGGCAGAGCAGGGTAGACAATGGATAGGCATGAGGATGCGGCTAAAGAAATGAGCAAGGCAAAAATGAAGAGGGGTGGAGAGGAGTATTAAGCAAGTTGAGGCATATTTGGAGAGAGAGAACAGAGAGTAGAAAAGTTAGAGAGAAAGCCAGAGAAAGAGAGTTAAAGAGGCAATGAGAGGGTAACAGAGAATCTTGGTGGTTAAAATGCATTTAGTTGCCAAATCTTTTGTGTTATTCGAGTCTGAAAGCAAATGAGAAAACCTTCTAATTCCCTGCTTCATTGTATCCTTCAGACTAACAGCACACATCCTGTACCAGTGAGAATCCTAAGAAAACACCCATCCATCCATCTATCCATCCATCCATCTATCCATCCATCTATCCATCCATACATATTATGGAGAAGACACTGAAGATGACGTTCATAGCAAGATGTTCAACAATATAGTTAAATTAAAAAAACTGGTACAGAAGTCTTCACATGATCTTATTTTTTTGTTTATGATTATCCGCATACCAGCTAGGCATGGGTGGCTCATGCTGAGGTGGGTGGATTACTTGGAGTTCTAGACTAGTCTGAGCAAGAGTGAGTTCTAGACTAGCCTGGAGCAAGAGTGAGATCCTGTCTCTACTAAAAATGAAGAAAACTGAGGCAAGAGGATTGCTTGAGCCCAAGAGTTTGAGGTTGCTGTGAGGTGTGATGCCACAGCTCTCTATCAAGGGCATCAAAGTGAGACTCTGTCTCAAAAAAAAAAAAAATCATTTGCATAGGAAAAAAAAAGCACGAGAAGGAAATACATTATTGTCAGCACTGTTTTTTTCTTCTGGTTAGTGAGAACATGTGTGGTTTTCATGTTCTTCTTACTTAGCTATGTTTTTTTACATTTTCTGCACTGAGGATAATAACTTTATTCAAGAGGCAAAAAAATCCAATTCAAGTTTTTTTAGAAAGAGAGCAGGTGACCTGGAGAGAGGGCTGTGTGGGAAGGGGGTAGGTGGGGAGGACCTGGTCAGGGGCATCTCTCGGCCTCACCTGTTATGTCATGGTGGGCTCCTCCCTGGTATGCATGAGGTTCTGGTGACCTCACAGGCTTCTCTCAACACCGGGCCAACCTAAGATGCCATTTAAGGGCAGTTTCTTGGTGCCCTGCAAACCTGGAGGTGAAGGTAGTTAGGTCCCAACCCTCTGTGTACTGAGGGGTATAGTCACAGTCCTGTATTTGAGCCTGGCTCTGCCCCAGCCACCTTACTGTGTGACTGTAGGAAAATTGCCTGCCTATTCTGAGCAGTAGGCTTCTTATCTGTAAAGAATGGGAAATACATCTCTCAAAGGGCTTAAGGTGGAGTAAATAGCACAGCAAGCAAATGGGAAGGAAGAGATGCTTATCTCCAGTGAGGATGATGAGATAACACTAGAAGCACACACAGAAGGCAGCCAGGAGGATGGAGCTGGGCTGGGAGGGCCAAGAAGTAGATTTTACCAGACCTTCTGCAATGCCCAAGCCTGGCAGACAGCTGGTGTTTGGGACATGTCTGCTACCTAATGAAGTTGTGGGGGAGGTAATGAGGCCACAGGAATGAGTCTATGATAGCATGGGCTGTTGGCAGCTGCAAAATGGAAATGAATTCCTTAGTGGACCTGCAGAGCTGGCTGCCACATTGCTATGCAGGTGCTCCTGAGCATGCCTGGGCCCCTGTGGCCTTGTAACTGTTTGTTGCTGGAATAGATGGAAGCACAGACAATACTCACTTGCTCCCAGTAACCCCATGGCCAAAATTAGAAGCCAGACAAGTCCTCCACTTGCCTCAGGTCCCCTCCAAGTTTTTGTGTGTCCAGGGCTAGCCTCAGGGTGAGCCAGGAAATCCCAGAGGGGGGCACCTGCCCCTTATTCCTGGGGCTTTTCAGGCTCTTGAGGTTCAGCGTGGCTGGTAAGTGGCCAGATGTGGCTCTGCAAAGCCCAGTGTCACAGTGGCTGGCTCAAAGGTCCTCTTACTTCTCCGCATCTGACACAGTCCCCCAAATCCCACTAGCAAACTGTCCTTTGAAGGATGAGGGATTTTGAAAGGAGCCTCAACCTATAGACCCAGGCAGGAGAGTAGGTACCCCCTGGCTTGTGAATGGGCCGCTGCAGTGTTTAGAAACCTTTCCGAGAAAACACTTGAGTGAAGACTGGCCATCACCTAGGTGCTCTCTAGGACTCTCTGTGCCGCTTTCCTATAGGTTTCCTTCCCCCTTCATTCTCTCTTTGGTGCTCCAGAGTTGTTAGTCCTCCCCCAGTCTCCTCCTAAACAGAAAGAGACTCAAAGGAGCCAGTAGCCTAAATGCAAAAATAGAATAAAGCACAGTCTCCACTTAGTGCTGAATGGCAGGATGCAGGAGAGTGGGATGGAGGAGGGACCTCTGGGGTGCAGTAGGTGAGATGGGTCCTCCTGTGGGCTCATGAGTAGGGTCCTCTTCTTGGGTAACCAGAGGACCAGTGCTGGGTGTCATCTCCCTTGATTTGTGGATGGTGGCCCTGGAGCCCCGTGCTCCTAAGGCCGGGACCCTGTGAGACACAGGGGGTGGGGATGGAGGTGGCTCCCATCCTTACTAAGACAAAGGGGTGGAGGAGGTTGGGATTATTATGTGAGTAGACCCACAGCCACTATAGTAGGAATCCTGAAACCTTCCATTAGGAATCCTGAAACTTTCAATAGGTAAATAAGCATAGAAGATCCCTTCTCCCACCTAACCCGGGAATGGATTAGCAAACTGTGGTATATGGATACCATGGAATACTTACTATTCAGCCATTAAAAGAGATGGAGACTTAGGCTGGCATGGTGACTCACGCCTATAATCCCAACACTTGGGAGGCCCAGGTGGGAGGATTGCCAGAACTCACTGATTTGAGATCAGCCTGAGCCAGAGTGAGACCTCATCTCTAAAAACAGCCAGGTGTTGTGGTGGATGCCTGTAGTCCCAGCTACTTTGGAGGCTGAGGCAGGAGAATCGCTTAAGTCCAGGAGTTTGAGGTTGCTGTGAGCTATGATACCACAGCACTCTACCTAGGGTGACAAAGTAAGACTCTGTGTTAAAAAAAAAAAAAGATGGAGACTTTATACCTTTTGTATTAACCTGGATCGAGTTGGAACACATTTTTCTTAGTAAAGCATCACAAGAACGGAGGAGCAAGAATCCAATGTACTCAATTCTAACATGAAGGCAATAGATGATCTAGTACAAGGTAGGGGGTAGGGGAATGAGGGATGGAGGACAGGGGAAGAGGGAGGGGGATGAGGGGTCACAGTGTATGGCACATCTATTGGGGATAGGGTGGAACACAAATATAAGAAAAACTTTATGGAACAAATGCAATCCCTGTAAGCTAACTCTTTGTACCCTCAATGAATCCCAAACAATTAAAAAAAAAAAGAAAGAAAAGAGAAAAAAAAAGAACAGAATATTTAACTTCCATACTAGTTGAAGCAAGCAATAAAATGGAGTATTTAAAAAATTAGTCCAATAAATCAGTCATAAAATAAAGAACGCACCTACTGCAAAAAATCCCCCAACAAATACAATGCAATATAGTCAACATGTGCATGACAAACCGGATAAACCTATAAAAATGGGGGGAAGCCCCAAGATGAAAAAATATACCTTTTTGTGTATATGGCTTATCAGACTGTCTGAACATATTTAAAAGTTGCCTGCAGCCTCTATGGGCCTGGGGAGCAAATCCAGGCACTGGCTATATGGGGAACTTCCACTGCCCCCTGGTCCTCCGGTTCCTGACTGCTCTCCAGGAGGGCGGACAGCCTGCCGGGGAGGCGGGCTCAGAGCCAAAGGCAAAGGCAGATGAATAAGTGATGGGATTTCTGGGCACCAAGAGGCAGCCAGGATTACAGTAAATGAAACCTAAACATCGAAGCTCCCACTCACCAGCAACCCTGGCACCCGTGCTGTCTCTGAGTGATCACCTTTTGTGCACCCTCACCATCGTTTCATTATGGCCCATTAAACCCCAATAATTGAAACAAAATATATTGGATTTGTTTATCCTAGACTTTGCAAGGAAATGAGGTTTGCAGTGGTGTGGGTGCAGAGTTGAGGACTTCGGGACTCCTAATTAGTAGGGTAATTCAGAAGAAGAGGCCTTTGGACTGCAAAGATGCACTTCGTAGGGATGATGAACTCTCCTGGTGGAGGCAGTGCTGTCTGGAGGCAGCCGGGGGGTACGGGGATGGCCACAGGTCCCAGGGGCTGTGCAGCGCTAGTCCAGCCATGGGAGGAGCTGGGTTCAGTCAGGTAAAATTCTTCATGCCAGGTTGTCCCTCAGAAGCCAAGGATGGGCTGTGAGGGTGATCTAGAAAGTCTCCTCTTGCGGGGATGACTTTGAGCTGAGAATAGGATGAAGTGAGGATCAGAGGCATGATAGCCATAGGGCTGTCTTCACAGACAGAAGGAAGAGCAAGGACAGGTGTGATGGCAGCTGGGGCTGGGGCTAAGGTAAAGGAAGGAGTGTTCTCTTCGATTGCCCCAGGCCAGACCGAGAGTGTGAGGGTGCCCGGAGCACCTCTTGCTTTCTACCTGTAACACAGAGGGAGGACCTGGTCCCCCCCTAATTTGTGCAATACAGACCTTGTGCCCAGGCTGTGGACCTCAAGTGAAGCCAGAGGCAGAGGCACTTCTTGAAGGTGACTTCTTAAGTTGGAGCTACTTGTCAGGGTTCAGGGCACATCTCGGGCTTCCTCTACAGTAGCCACTTAAAGGAGAAGGGATACCCAGCTCTCTTGGGAAGGAGGAGGAGGAGGGCAGAACAAACGCCATGCATCTGTCCATCCATCCATCCATCCACCCATCCATTCTTCCACCAGTAGACATTCGCACGTTTTTGCCCCCTGCCCCAGTGACTGGGACTTGGTGGGAGCTGACAACACCCAGATAGATCACCCCAGGCTCCTACTTTGAATAGGAAGCTGTCTACAGCAGCAGTGACTCCCTTTGCAGTTTGGTACCACCTGGTGGCAGTTTTTGGCTCTGGCTGAAATTGATGGTGATTCTGAGTTGGGTGGCTCTGCCTGACGTCAGGACGGACATTGGCACTCATTTCAGAAATTGCCCTTTCTCAGCCAAAGCTGGGCTGGGAAGATACAGGGAACACAGAGACCCCTCTTGCCTCCACTTCCCTGATTCCCAAGATGGTGCGGCCTAGGTTGTCTGCCTTCCTCCTGTTTCTCTTGTTCTCCCTCTGAGGTCCTACAGTAGTTGCTATTCTGAATTTATATTTTCATGGAGTACATGGTACTTTTCCAGTGACACAGGAAGTATGGCCACTGAGGGGTCTCTGTGTAGCTTCACAGGTGGAGAGCCCCTTCTGGTGGTGATAGGGGCTCCTTCCTGTGGAGGAGCTGAGTGGTTTGGAGCAGGTCCCGAGGACCACCCTGTGCCATATTCTTGATGACTCTGCCAAGGGGAGAAATCAGCCAGTGGGCCTGGGTCTTGACTCGCCAGGTATGTGACCTATGATGTTTCCCCCTGGCCCTGGAAGAGAAAGCCCTGACCTTGTGCCCAATTATTCTAGGACCTGCCTCCCCAACCCTTCAGCTCCACTCCAGCGTCCTTTGGCCTTGGGTTTTCTGCTGGTGACCTCTGCCCCAACTGGCCTCTTTATCTAAATGTCTGTCTGCAGGCGCAGGGGCACCTTCCCACCCAGACCTCTTTCCCTGACCTCTAGGTCCTTGCTGGCAGTATCTGGTATCCCAGACTGTCCCTGAGATCCTGACTAGATTCAACTTTGCCACCCCTTGACTAGAACAGCTGACTCAGAAGCCTGTGAGATTTGCATTAAGAATATGCTATTCGGCATGGGTTATGCTACCCACGAAGATGGGCCCTCCTTGTAAAAGATGGGGAGCTGAAACACACTCAAGACAAGTGAAGAGAAAAAGGCAAATATATATGTGGAACGTGGTCACTAACTGGCTTTCACAGAAATGGGACAGAGTGTGAGGGATTCTCATGCATCTTAAATATGTTTATTCTTTGATCAAATCATTTCTCTACTGAAAGTTTATTTTCAGAAAATAACAGCAGATGTATGAATATCCCACAGGAGTTCCCCAAATACAACATGGTCATAGCAGATACTGACAGTTGTCCCAAATATCTATCCTCTTTTCTCCTGTTATAGTAGAATCTGCTCTAATTTTCTGGGCATGTGAATGCCAAGACAAAAACGCCTTCTAAGCCTCCCTAAGAGCTGGGGGTGGCTGTAGTTCTGACTAGAGGGGATGAAGCAGAGATAACACGTGCTACGTCCAGGTCTGGAAATGAGTGAGCCCTCTGTGGAAGAGTGTGCCCTCCTGCTACTTTTTTTTTTTTTAAAGACAGAATCTGACTCTGTGCACTGGGTAGAGCGCTGTGGTATCATAGCTCACAGCAACCTCAGACTCTTGGGCTTGAGCAATCCTCTTGCCTCGGCCCCCCAAGTAGCTGGGACTACAGGCACTTGCCACAATGCCTGGTTAATTTTTTCTATTTTTAGTAGAGATGGGGTCTTGCTCTTGCTCAGACTGGTCTTGAACTCCGGAGTTCAGGTAATTTAATTGCCTCAGTTTCCCCAAGGGCTAGGATTATAGGTGTGAGCCATGGCCCAGCCTTCTGCCTACTTTCTAACCTCCCTGATGGCTGCACTGGACCATGAGGACAAGGGCTACACCCTAGGGCTGGCAGAGAGGCCGGACTAAAGGAAACTCTGCCATCCTCAGCCAGCATACCACCGGACATCCACATCACTGGGAAATAAACTGGCTTAACTGTGGGTTTTATTGGCGCAACTGAATATATACCCCGACTACTTATAGAACCACTAAAAATATCGTGGGAGAGTATTTAATAACATGGAAAGGTGCTCACAAGTGGAAAAAGATCTCTACAAAACCCAATAGTGCTATGATCTCTATTTTTCTTTTAAATGACACATATAATAAATTCATTAAAAATATCAGTAATCTTTATGATAAGATGTTGATGAGTATTATCTTTAGGTTGTGAGATTATGGATCATTTTCAATTTTTGGCTTATGTGCTTTAAAAAAAAGTCTTAATATTTGTTCACCGATTGATTTATTTTCCTTTAGACAATTTTTTCTGAAGGGTACAATAAAAGGAAAGTCAGTCATAAACCCACCACTGAAAAAAATCTATTCAGGGATTATAAATTCAGATGCCTCAGACAGGAGACTAAAATTGTCATTGTGTGAGGGGTGAGATGTTACAAGGGCCGGGGTATGGACCATGGCCAGCTGCCTGCTGTGCAATTGTTTTCACATTTTAGATAATATAAAACAAAGTCAATACCGATTCCGGCCAAACAAAACAACTCTTACTGCGGCTGGATAGTCGGGTGGTAACCTCTGCTTAAAGTGAGAAAGGAGGGTCCCCTGTCCTTCACCCCTTCTCCAGTCCTGCCCGCTTCCCCACTCTAGACACTATTTCCTGGGTAAAGGGATGAAGGCAGCAAGAAGCAGGGCAGGTGCTTCTGGGAGAGAGAGAGAGCAGGGAATAGGCATCGCTGGGACCCAGCAGAGCTTAGGTAGGCATTGCCAAGGAGAGGCTGGACTGGGGGGATCTGATGGGGGAGAGGGAGGGAGAATGCCAACAAAAGGGGGCATGTCTGGAATGTGGACAGAGGTGTCTATATGGAAGGGTTATCATCCAGTTTTATGAAAGAGATATCACTTGCTAACCCCCACCACTACAGATGGAGTGGTTCACCATTTCCTGAAGCCCTTCTTCTGAGATGGAAATCATTTTCCCTTTGCAGGTGGGAAAATGATATGCAAAAAGGCAAGACGACTGGAGAGCTGGGAAGCAGCAACAGGGACCTGAAAGAGCGTATCCCTTCTGCTACTGCAGGCTGCAGCGTGGGGAGAGGCAAGTCGGCTGGCTGTGGGTAAAGTCAGGAGAAACAGGTCAGAGAGAGGCCCTTTCCCCTCTCCTCCTGCAGGACCAGACAGATGTCTGCCTTGTTCTGTAAGCTGTGGGTCCTCATGACCATCTTGAAGGTGTCTCCTTGGGACTATTTGGAAGCCGTCAGCTACATTTAGTAACAGATACGGGAAAGAAGAGACAATTGATTGTCCCTCTTTAATTCATGTGCTTGTTCAAGCTGAGACTTGTCCCAGAGAGCTCTGAAGGACACCAGGCCAGTACTGCGGGGAGGCGCTAGCTTCGTTCGCTGTCTGAAGCATGTATCCCGAAGGCTTTGTTTGTGGCTATGTCCTCTGTGACTGGAGGCTGCAGATCTTAACTTATTAATTTATGTACTCAACAGATCTTTACTGCCTGCCTACTAGGTGCCAGGCACTGATGGGCCCCAGCCGACCTGCTTTTTATCTCCATGGCATTGACAGTCTAGTTGGGGAGATAATATTAGTAAAAAAGACCATACCCCTCAATCACATACAAATATTGTGTTAAAAGGTTTAAGCACTGTGTAAGAAAAGATGTATTTTTTCTCTTGTCCCTGTGTAAGGCTGGCACAAACCTGGTTCTCAGTGAGCTTCTGTTGGAGGGATCAGCGTATGGGGTGATGATGCCGGCCACTGTCTCTGTGGGACAGCTGAGGTCCTGTCCAGGGCTGCATCATGGGCAGCTTCCACCTGCTGTTAGACATCTGGCTTTGGCAAGCTCTTCTATGGCGGCCACAGGGGGTCCTCTGGACACCCCAACCTCCACAGGGCCCTAGGGTTTTCTTTACTCATGCATCTCTTAAGTGTTACCTGGCACAAGACTGGTGCTCACAGCCACATGTGGAACAAAGGGAGAAGCAAGTGGGTAGGTTGGTTACTGAGAGATGTTCCCACTGTGTCATGTTCAGCTGTGCCCCATACCAGGGCGGCCTGGGGGTGCTGCAGGCTGACTGGGCGCTGAGGAATGGATTGCTTGGAGCAACCTTGCTCAGAAGCCAGGTAATTTCACTCAGCAACTATTTCAGTAGGGGTCTAAATATGCTCTGAGAGGCTGCCATTGGCTGAGGCTGCGGCCACAATGAGAGAAGAGAGGCATGTCCCATACCCGGAGTGTGCTGAGAAGTTTTGCTACGGCCTAGCCACGTCCGACAAGGCGGTGGTGAACTGAGTCCCTGAGAGAGTAAGTGGGGGCTGAGCAGTGGAGCGTGGGGGAGGGGCAGCACCCTGGGAGAGGGTCTGCTGTGGATGGGAGTGGGCTGGTCAGTTGGGAAGAGGGAGGGCCCTGCAGGTCCAGGGTTGCAAGAGTGTCACAGTGAAGTCACAGTTCTGAAGCACCTATTGTGTGTGTCTTTATGTGTAAGGGGGGAGAGGGAGAGAGAGAGAAAGAGAGAAGGAGAAAGATAGACAAAGAGAGAGAGAAAGCGGGTGAGGGAGAAAGAGAGGGAGAGAGACAGAACGAAAGCAAGGAGACAGGGGCAGGCAGAGAGAATAACCTATTACTGATGGCCAGATCAGTCCTGACAGGTAGGCATGGCCAATAAAGGGAGGGTTAAGAAGCCAGACTTGCCCAAGTCCACCTGTTTGAAAACCCACTCCCCCCCAAAGCTATTTACATAATTCCAGTCTGTTGGAAGCAGGAAGGCTTTGTTGTATTTATTAATCGCTCATGTAGTAAACTTATTGCATCCCTTCAATAGTCATTTCAATTAAATGCCACACATTTATTGAGCACTTAAACATGGGCCATCGACCGTGTGTTTTGTTTCAGGGGAACCATGTCTGATTTAGGAAGGTGCGGCAGGGAGGGTTGAGCTCGGGTTCCGGAGGCCTGGACGCCAACCCTGCCTCTGGTGACAACTGCAGTCTGAGAGTCTCATGGAGAACTGCTTTGCACCCAAGAGCTGACCTTGAAAGTTATCTTTTTTCTAGAGGTTTATTGGTGAAATATTTTAGACTTGGAGACTGAGCTCTTTCTCCTATTTTTAGCTGGATCTGATTTGAGATTTCCTTGGATTGATTTGGTTTTCTTATTAGTGATTCTTATTACATGTTAATAATAGTCAGTTAGCCTTACCCACTAAATGCTTATAAAAAGATTTTTCAACAAGTCAGTGACTCCAAGGGATCAATCAGAACAGTCTTGGACGTTGGGATATTAAAAATCAAACCCAGTTAGGTGTACCTATAGGATGTATCCAAGTCCGATGTGAAGTCCAGCACCGCAGAGCCTCACACTAGGAGGCTGGCGGCCCTCTCAAGACCTCTTGACTCTGGCGTGAGCTCTGGAGATAGAGGAGAGATTTTGACTTTGGGGTCTCCCACCTGTGAGGCCGTAGGAGGGCATAAGAAGATGAGAGCCCCTCCCCAGCAGAGACTGGTTGCTTTTCTGACATATCCACCCATAAGTCCCTCCAGGGCAGTGCAGAGAAGGCCAGTGGATCCAGTGCCTTCCAGTGTGGTTTCCAGAAGGTTCCAGTTTCCCTTCTCTTTGCTTCCCCATCTCCTTTCCTAGCCAGAGTCTCTCAGGCTTGGCTTCTGTGGCCACAAGCTCAGGCCTGTGTCCCTTGCCCTCAGCACAGAGTAGGTGCTAAAAGTGGACTGCACTAAACCCTGAAATGCCAGGGACTGTGGACTTTGTCTCTCCCAACATACCCCTTTCTCATCCTAACATTTGACAAAATCTCATGACCAGTCTGAAAATAATGAGAGCCTCACACAGAATTTATGTCAAGGGTAAGAAGGTCAGCAGGAGCAGTGTGGGTCACACAGATGTGAGGGGTGGCCTGCAGGAAAGCAGTGTGGATTAGTGAGACCTGTGGCCACGTACGGTTGACATGCCCAGTCTAAAGGCAACCAATTTAAATTTCTTTCTTTCTTTCTTTTTTTTTTTGAGACAGAGCCTCAAGCTGTCCCCCTGGTAGAGTGCCATGACATCACAGCTCACAGCAACCTCCAACTCCTGGGCTCAAGCGAGTCTCCTGCCTCAGCCTCCCAAGTAGCTGGGACCACAGGTGCCCACCACAACGCCTGGCTATTTTTTTTTTTTTGGTTGTAGCCATCATTGTTGTTTGGCGGGCCCAGGCTGGATTCAGACCCATCACCTTAGGTGTATGTGGCTGATGCCTTAGCCACTTGAGCCACAGGCGCTGAGCCCAATTTAAATTTCTAAAACATTTCTGTTGGCAAAAAAATAAAACACAACAAAAATACCATTGATCTAGCTTAGAGACCCTTGATTTAGGTTTTCTAGCCAAATAGCTGTGCTAAGTAAAGCTCAACAAACAAGGCAATGACAGTGTGAAGAATGGAAAAATATAAGCAAGCTAGCAGGTAGTATGAGGAGCCACGGGAGGGCTCACCCACGGGTGGTGTTACTTTGTCCCAGGGGTGACTCATCCTGGAGGCAAACACGAATGTCAGGTGCTGCTTGTAAGGACCCAAGGAGCTCATGGTAGCATCTCTCAGGGATGTTTCTACCTACCGGGGGGGTGGGGGGCGAAGGGGGGAGAACCAAAGAACCCTGGAGGGTTAGACACCTATAGTAGTAGCAAGACAATAATTAGGATAATACCATGGTCACAACTAGTGCTCACTGAGTGATTGCTGTGTGCTGGGCACTGTGTTTGGTACTGGCTTAAAATTTTTTTCTTTCTTTTTTAGTAGACTTTATTTTATAGATCAGTTCAAAAAAATGTTTAATTTTACTCTAATCTTGTAATAGATTATAGAGCAGTTTTCTATGCACAGTAAAATTGAGCAGAAAGTGCAAACGGAACATGTGTCCCCAGCCCTGCCCCAGCCTCTCCCACTACCAGCGTCAGCTCCAGAGTGGCATATTTTTACAATGGGTGAGCCTGCATGGGCACATCATTACCACCTTGAGTCCATAGTTCACATTAGGGTTCACTCTTGGTGTTGTACAGTCTACAAGTTGGGACAGATGTCAAATGCCATAGCATATCCACCATTATAATGTCAGGAAGAACAGTTTCACTATTTATAAGTGCCCTAATACTGTCTTTTGATCTTTCCTCTAAGACTTGATGTCCCACTTCCTAGAATGAGTCAGGGGGTTCTGAGAGAGTAAGTGACTGGCTCAAGTTCACCTAGCTCCTGAGGATCGGAGCCTGCTTGAGTGGAGTTAGAGATGCACAGACTCTGTGGACAGTGGAATGCCTACTGGGCTTTCTTTCTTTGTGAGAGTTGAATGGCCTTGAGCTGCCCTCCAAGCTCAGCAGCAAGGACAAGTCCAAAGACTGGAGCTGAGTTCTGAGATTCCCTGGGAACCACATGGGAGTACACTTTGTCTTGTGGTCACCAGACAATACCGGGCACAGTTACGGAAATTTGGCTCACATTGGAGCAGCTGCTATTACTTTTACATGATGGTAAAACTAGTGAATTATAGGGAATTTTCAAGATAACAAAATGGGTATGTGTCCCTTGCTGTGGATATATACACATACATCTGGATATGTATACACACTTCTGGATATATATACATACATGTATACACACATCTGGATATATACACACATCTAGATATATATGCATATATATATATATATATCCACAGCAAGGGATAGATAAGCATTTTATTATCTTGAAAATTCCCCACAATTCACTAGTTTTACCACACACACACACAAGCACATATATTTTTTTCTGTTCACAAGTCCCCTGTTCATGGAATTTCCTTGAACTGCTATTTTTCTCATATATGCTATCCTGTTTGGGTAACCCAACCTTTTTTTGGCAATTTCCCAAACTACAGAATAATAGATCTGCTGACAAAAAGAGAATGTGCCCCATTCACACGGAGATGCACCCACTGGGGGTTACACTAGAGTGCCTTCAGAAAATTAAAAAAAATCAAAACAACAGTCAAAATCATTTGGATCCATTCAAAACACATAATTAGAAATTCAGTGTGGGGTTTTCTTCCGCATGATAATTGACATATATCGACATATATTGACCCTATTGCAACGGGCTTAAGCCATGTTTATTGAAATTGTTTCTGCTATGAAATGTTTTAAGGGAGGAAGGAGGGGGATTGGTGTGCTCCCATCTAAGGGGCACAATGTAAGGGTATGTGGCATATCTCCTGAGTGCAGGACACGATGACAGCAGGGACTTCACCTAACAAATGTAAACATTGTAAGCTAATCATTTGTACTCTCATATTAATCTGAAAAAAAAAAGTTAAAAAACGTTTTAACAGGAAGGTTGGCAAAATCCCTTCTGAGCACAGCTGAGATGCCAAGTCCAAAATACGTTGGTGTATTTGGGCTCAAAAGATGGGGACAGAGGTGCTTCTAAATGTTTTCCAACTTTCCTAAAAGAGCAAATGGTAAAAAATGAATACCATTCTAGAGCACCAAACCTTACATTTTCTAAGGATTTGAAATTCTTTTCAGGAATCAATTTAAAATGACTCATAACTCAACTGAAAATGAACTGAATATAGCATGTATAGATGTTCCCATGTCCAGCTTTTTATCGCTGCTCTCAGTGTTTTTGAGATGAAGTTTTCCCTGCATAGAACCAGCTTAAAATTAGAAAAATCAAACACCCATTAGAGAAAGCAGATTTACTCTGCTATTAATTGATAAAGAGATGTAAAGCTCCCACAATCTGGGCGAAAGCCCAGTGCGTCCCCTGCAGACATTTCCAGGGCCATAGCCTGGGTGGTCACCGGCCCACTGGGCCTAAGCCTGGGCTGTCTGCCTTTGTGAGCTGATCCTGGAATTTTTCAGTGTGAGGGATGTGCAGCACTGGGGGAGTTATTTCAGCTTCTGCAAAGGCATCTGGACATGAGTCTTGAGGTGTGACTCTCTTCCCACTTTATTTTTTAAAACATGCACAACCTTGAAAGTTGAACTCCCTACTCTGACCTGGCTTTTCCTATGTCCTGCTGGACAGGAGGCAAAGTAGCATGCCCTATTTAGTAACCAGAAAATAATTTCTTCCAGGGAATGCAGACCCAGTGGCCGAATGCATTAAATAGGAGAGAAAGAGCCTTGAAGACCACAGAACTATCTCCTTGCAGAGGTTGGAAGCAACCTAGGTGGGGGTACTGAAATACGACCCCGTGATTTTAACTTTAAATAAGCATTTCAGTCCTAATAGAAGCCCCTCTAATGTCTCCTGCAGCTTTGATTTTGGAACACGTCACATTCCTCATTAAAGCAATCACTGTTAAAACATAAAGCAACACAGGATTTATTTCTTCATTAAACTGATGATCCGTATATGAAGCCAATTAACATTATGAGTCTGGTGAACATCAAGTGTAAAGAGGTTAGAGAAAATTAAAAGCAGTCACCTTGGTCTTTAGATAAAGAAAGTACACTTTTAGGTTGTAAATTATCAGAGTGTCCAAGCGGGACAGATCGGCGAATTTAGTTAATTGGAAAATACATTTTACCACGCAAGAATTAAGGAAAAATAACCTTTTTGTTTCTAACGCCCTTTTTTGGGGAGGAGAATAGACCGTAGCGAATACCTATTAGTCACCTTCTTCCGGGCCTGAGTGTCAGAGACAATAAAAAAAGGGGGGGGGGCTCGCGTCATCAAAGTTTGCTGTAGTCCTTCCAGTCTAAAGCTGTTTGGTTGTTTATTCGCTGTTTTGCCAACAAGAAAGAGCCCAGCTTAGCGGCTCTGGGAGAGGAACGTCCGGAGAGGGAAGGCTGAGGGTCCTGAACTGGCTTAGAGCCCCACGCGAGGTGGGTGTTTTCCCGGGACTCAGCTGGTTGTTCAGCCAGGAAGCTGCAAGGGTCATGTCGGGGGCCCGGGATGTTTTCCGGCTGGAGCCGCGGGGAGAGTTTGGTCTCTTCTGCGAGCGCTAAGCGCCCATCCCGAGTAACTTTCACAGATTTGGACTGGGAGAGGTTGGGGTCAAATGAGTCTCACTCCCGGGCAGCGCAGCAGCCCAGCGAAGTCTGAGACAGGCTTCTTTCGGTGCGGCGGCTGGCGGTGGGACGCTCGGGGGCCCCGGAGCTGCTGTCCAGGGTCCTGATCAGCCGGGATGCTAAAGGAACGCTCTCTCGGCAGAGCCAGGACAAGCCGGTCTAGTCCGGGGGCATCTCTGGGTCTTGGTGGGAACCTGCTTTGGTCGATGTCAGGGATAGGAAGCTGAGACCGGGGGTTGGACCTATTGGTTTCTGGGGCCAGCGCAGCGCCCAGCGCTGGGCTTCCAGAACTGAGAGTTCCCGCCCCAGGTGCGCCGGGAGCGTTTGGGTGCAGCTGGCCCCTTGGTTTTTCTCATTTCACTTCTCAGCCACTCGGTTCCTGGAGCGCACAGAGAGCGCAGGTGGGGAGCTGCGGACTAAGGCAGGAGGGAACCCTAAGGAATTTTTCGAAGACCCAGGTGCCCAAGGGCTCTCGAAAAGCAAGGGCCCTCTGAGGGAGGCAGAGAGAGATAGAGAAAGCACGCGGGAGCCCCCTTCTTGACCTGGGCTAAGATAGGGCCGGCTCCTCCGGCTCCAGCCCTCTCTACAGGAAATTGCATGGCGCTCTCGGCTGCCCTGCCCGCCCCGCCTGCCACGTACCCGCCTCCCGGACCTGCAGTCGTGCGCCTCCGGAGCCAGCGCCTAGATGCGCAGAGTTCTGACCCTGGCAGAGTTGGCACCGTGAACTCCCTCCGCTCCAAACAGAGCAGGAGTTTCCAGAGGTACCTTTTTCCGCACCTAGGCCGACTCCCCGCATCTGGGCGACAGAGTTTAGGAAGGGCCTCTTCAGGGAAACGGGTCCGACTTGCCTCCACCAGAGCGCGGCCGCGTCTTCCTCGGGGCTGTTTTTGGAGGGGTGTTCACGAGCAGGCCAGCGCCCACCACTGTCCCTCCAGCTCGGCTCTCCTCACCCAGGCTGGTGTCCATGAGTGGGTCCGCCAGGCCTTTTGTTTCCAAGGCGCTGTGTCTTTAAGATCAAGTCTGGATCTTGGTCTGTGCAGGGACCCGACCCACCACCTCGCCAAGGCTCCCCAACACAGCATTATAATGTTTATAAAATATTCAATTTATGTAGTCTGTCCAAGAAGCCGTAGTCCCAAAATAAAATCAGCAGTCTAGACGGAACACAGACACCAGAACTTATCAACAGTTGTCTGACGTGCGTGCATCTTCTGATGCATCTTGAGTGGGTCATAATACCAACTTTATTTTCAGTGGTGCATAAATTAATTACACGCATTTAATAACCAAAATATCATTATATTCCCCCTTTAATATCATAAAGGCTTTCCGCCAGGGAAGCACTTAATAGTGCAGGGGGCCGTAACGGGCTATTATCCTGGTGTAATGCTATTACAGAACCAATTATGCGCCATTAGACTTGCTTTTTTTGCAGTTTATGTGATTTGATCCAATCCCGCGCCCCTGACTTGAAAATTTCAACCCGGTACTTTAGAGTTTAATTTTCACCCAGGCAGAGAGAAGGGCGGTCTCTCTCCGTTGAGTGTCTGCCTCGGATGCATTTTAAAAGTAATTGCGAAGGGTCCCACCGCATATCATTTGCATCGAGAAGCGAGCATAAATTCAGGGACCCCTTGCTGAGAACAAAATCAAACTTTCCTTTTGTACGATCGCTTGGAAAGGGAAGCCGTGTGCAGAGTCCCCCCAAAACCCATCCGGCCTGACAATTAGCAGCGCTTTTTCAATTCGCAGCCTGGGAGTCGCCAGGCCTTTGACAAGGGCAGACCAAAATCAAGCTCTTCCGCAGAAAGAAGGTTTGCGTCTGAGGGGACATGGGGTGGATGGGGGTGGGGCTGAGTGCTCAGAAAATAGTCTTTTTTTTTTGCGGGGGATGGTTGTTTCTATTCTTTTCTTTTTTTTAAGGACAAGAGGAAACACATTCCTGATGTTTGCTGAGAAATGACGGATTTTTTTTTTTTACACCACGTGGGCCATTTGTAAGGCCCAATAGACCTATCCAAGTTACTCGCTGTAGACAGCGCTGGAAATAATCAGATTAAGGCCAATTATGCGTGAGATTATAAAGGCGAGTGCTGAGCGGCGGCGCGCGCTGTAGACAGACAGCAAGACATCTGGCCACTTCCCGAGTCACTTCTGTAGTCCTGCGGGCGCCAGCCTCGCGGAGCCCCGCCCGCCGCCAGCCCAGCCCCGCGTGCGGACCTGAGGCGGTCGCGCTCCGGCCTTCTCGCGCTTGCAGTCCGCCGAGGTACGCGCGGTTTCCGACCCACTTCTTGGGCCCCTTGCGCTTGGCCTTGGGACTAGGCTGCCTTCCTGGCCTGAGCTGCTGCGCGCACAGATGGCCTTGCGCGCTGCCAGACCCGGCTGCGGTGGCCCTAGTGGAGGGCTTGCTGCAGGGACCCTTGAGAACCTGAAAGCACACGGCGCGGGTTTGGTGTTGGGGCCAGGGTGAGGGCATGGGCTTTCTGGGAGGTGGACCCACCAGAAAGTCTGCTTGTGGGGTGCTGGCTTGAGGCAGGGGTGCCACCTACCCTCCCATTCCTGCAGTGCGCTTTGGGCATTAAGAGGGGGCTTTCCAGGAGGGGAGAGCCTGGTGCGCCCCCGGGCCGGCGGGAGCGCTGGCAGAGGGACTCAAGCTCTGTTGCTGTTTGCTTTGCAGCCAGGCCGGAAAGCTACACGCGCCTGTCCGTCCCACGGCTATCCTCTCAATTCCCAGCCGTCCAGCCGATCCCACCGTCGGCGATGTTTTATTTCCACTGTCCACCACAGCTAGAGGGTGAGTAAGCCGCGCGCCTGGGGCGCTCGGCGAGGCCAGAACCCGCCAGAAAGGGCTGGAGCGGTAGTAGGGTTGCCGTGTGGTGCGGTGGTCCTCGCTCGGAGAGAGGCGCAGCCGCCTGGCGGTGAGTAGGGAAGCCCCTGCGCCCCCCCCCCCCTCCAGCCTCCCCCTACCTCCGTCACCACCTGCCTCCCATCCCCATACCCGACTGGGCCTGGGAGCCCCGGGCTATGCGTGCGGCTGGGACCAGCCGGATCCTCCCAGCACAGATGCTGGTGTCACGCCTCTAATCGGGCTCCCCAGCCCAGGGGGCCGCATCAATCTTTCACGGTGTTTTTGCAAACATCCCAGAAAGCCAAGGCGAGTTGGCCCGCTGCTGCGTCCTGGGCCCCACCACAAGCGGAGAAGGGCCCATTGCCCGGCTGCTCTCACTTGGGGCAGCTGAGAGAGTGCTCCAGGGGCTTCGCTCGCAATGCGATTCTGGGCAGCTAAGCTTCTGTCCCTGGTCGTCTAGGCGTCCCTGGAGCCATGTGGTCCTGCCCAACACCTGCCCCAGTGCCCTCGAAAGGCTCCTCCTCTATGAATAACCAGGTTTTTGACCCCAAATGTCAACCACTCTGCACTCCCCACCTTTGAGGGTCTCCATGCCGTTGAGGAAATTTTCCCCTTACGATTCTATTCGATCTCTGTTCCCAATTGTCAAGCGGGAGTGGGTGGGAAGACAGGGACAACTTGAATCTCTGGGTGCCCCCACCCGGGGCCTGGGAGATCCAGGGGTGGACCCTCCACAGGAGGAGGGGCAGTGGTGGACTCTCCACAGGAGGAGGGGCAGTTAGCATCCGCAGACCAACGTGTGGTCCCGCACTCTGGGCTGTATTAGGACTTTTGCATATGTGGGAATAATACTAGGGCTGAGCTTTGGCAATCTACTTTGATTTGTTCCTGCCCCGGGAGAATTCTGGAGACCAAGTATTTGAGGGAGGCATGGGGCAGGGCAAAAGGAGATGAGATCCCGAGGGACCTGAGGCAAGAGAAGATGCTTCTCTATTTTGCCTGGGGCTCCCTTCAGCACAGCCAAGCCTCAGATGGCCAACAGACAGGAATTTCAGAAAGTTTGTTTTTCTTTTTCTCATAAAAGCTCTTAAGAGTCTAGTAGGATTTTCTAAAGGAGGTTAATGAGGGTCAGTGTTGAAGTCCTCTTAGCTCTGCCTTCCTTCTTAGGAATGCCATATATTTACCTCCATTTCACCTCTTTCCCCCAACCCCCCCAAGAACCCATACAGAGTGGGCTTTGTGCTTCTGAACCTGGGGTGTGGGCTAATTGCCACCTGATGGCTCACCTTTCTGGTTGAAGTGGGGAAGATAGAGGTTTGGTTGAGATTTGGCAAGTAGTGAACTCCATGGGTAACTTAAAGGGTAAGCTCTGTCTGCAGGGTGGGTTGCAGAAGTGACTTAGGGAGAGACCCGGCTGCATACTGTGACCCCAGCTCTCAGCTCAGGTTGGTGGACTTCCTTTTCCTCCCCATATCCCAGGCACATTCCAGCTCCTCACTGACTCTGACTGAATTGACCTGAAGAAAAGGAGATGGGTGGAGAAATCTTCCACCCTCTTGTAGATGTGTGTGTATGCCAATTTTGCTGGAAGGGATGTTTTGGTTTAATTTAGTGTTGCTGGGGGGTGAGTGACCTCTTGCAAATGCAAAAGCTGAGAACAGAACTTGGGAATATGACATGTTGTAGTCTATCATCTTTTTAATTTGTATTTTCTATTAATCTAGGAGCATAAAGGACAATGCAGAGCATGGCTCCTAATCTCACTTCTCAGATAATTTTGCTGATATTAAATTAAAAAGTACTAATTGTACCTACTTGAGAAGTTTGAACACGACAGAAACTTACATGTTGAAAAGTAAAATCTTCCTCTACTTCTTGTTCTGAGAGTAGCTGCTATGGTTGGTTTTTCATAATCCCTTCCAGAAAAAAATGGTTTTATTTGCATTTTATGTATTTTTTTGGTATATGTTATGCTTTATTTGCACTGAGATTATACTGACACATCATTCTGAACTTTACTTTTTTCAACTTCATAATATGGTATCTTGGAGATTTTTTTCATGTCAGTTTATACAGATCTGCTGTATAAATTTCTTTTAAACAGCTGAGTAGTATTCCATTGTGTGTTGTGCAGAAAGTATCTACCGATGGATATTTTCATTGTTGCCATATTTTTCACAATTACAGTGTTTCCAGAAAAATTCTTTTATTTATATTTTGACACACTTTACAAGTGTAGTCCTAGGTTGACTGTGGATACAGGCACTTACATTTTTGATGTGTGTTGTCAAAATATCATGGGCTGTAGCGGTGATACTCCTACAAACGGAGGTACATGAATATTTTATTATACTCTTACGTGGGGTGGGGATCCTTACACACCTGATTTTTTTTTCTTTTTGCCAAGATGGTGAAAATAGTATTTCATTGTTCTGTTGTGTTTTATTTAATTATCTACAAGGTTTAACATTTTAATAATAACATTATTGACCATTCTACTTATTTTTTAAGTGAAATGCCTGTCTTCATCTTTTTAATATTAGGTCATCAATCTTTTTTTTCTTATTGATTTGATGAACTTATTGATTTGAGCCTTTTTTAGGATTCAATTTGACATGCGGTGTTTTGCTTAAACATACTGTATATATATGTTGTGAAAAAGTTGGGGATAATGAAATATACATTGAAAGACTGAGGAAGGTTGTGACTGGAGATCCTCAAGAGATTGCCTTCCATCCTCACCAGTCAAAAGCTTTGTTTCCAAAGGAGACAATCTGGTCTCCCACAAAGTAATGGAAATAAGACTGCTTTGAGGCCAATTTTGTTTTAAGTTTCCAATTAGCTAAAGAGAAATATTTGTAACTAGGGTTTTGAGAAACAATGCAATTCGGATAGGAAGAGGAAGGGATAAAGGCTTTAGAGAGTGGCAAAGGATGTGGCCCTGGAGGGTAAAATAATCACTAGAAGGGACTTCCTTTGGTAAATAGGATTTTAAAAAGCCAAAAGGACTTACACTTTTTTGGCACTGAGGGCCTTCTGAGAGATGTCGTCTGGGCAGTGTGGCTTCAGCTCTCCTAATCCTGAATGTGCAATGATTATGACAACAGAGCCCATGGCAGGTACAGCATTCACTGGTTAATGACAATTTGCTCATTTGTTTTCCTAAGAAGTCATTGTGGACTATCAAATAAATAGTGCACATTTGGAAAATGATCTGAATGCACGTTTGGGGCCAAACTCTGTTCTGGCTTTATAATGCGCTTTAGAGGCTGCTGGGAAGGACAATGTCTCTCTTTCCTAGGGAAGTGGAAACAGTGGATGCTTTATAAGGCCTGGCCTGAGGGTGGGGTGTCCGCTGAGAGAAGCCTTGCTCACGTCTGCTTGGCATTCAGGACGGTCGCTATTGGTGCAGATCTCTTGTAAATTGACATCTATATAAAAGATCCACTATGGTGCTGATGAGCTGTGACCAATGGTAATTAATATTCATTTATAAACTTCTTATCTCCTCGTGTTCTGCACTTCCAGGAGGAAAGTGTTGTAAAAAGCTCTTGGTGTTTTCTTCTCTCCCCCAGTCTCCTCCACCCTTCTTGTTGATAGAAACAAGGAAAGGTAAATTTGACCAGGCACACAAAAGGGAGCTACAGAGGATCTGAGGCAGGGGATGAGACAGAGGTGCATTGAACAGAGGTACAGCTGGGCACCAAGGGCAGATAAAGGCTGTGTTTTGGCCACCGACCCTTCCTGGCTCAGTCCAGAATTTCCCAAGAAGTAGACTTGACCATTTTGAAGATTAAGGTAGGGATAGCTGGGCCTGAAGCCAAAGGTTTTGGGGAAAGAAGGTGCCTTGATAAAGATGCTTTGTGACAGACAGGGATGCCTGTCTTGGGGTAGGGCATGGCTTAATGTTCTCTGAAGGAGCATGTGAGGCTAGGCCACTGTGGTGGTGGTGGGGCCCTAGAACTGGGGGTCCTGTCTGCCTGGGCTGATCTAATTTGCTTCCTGTAGGCACTGCGCCCTTTGGCAACCACTCTTCAGGAGATTTCGATGATGGGTTTCTGCGTAGAAAACAGCGCCGGAACCGGACAACGTTCACTCTTCAGCAGGTAAGAATGTGGATTCTCTTCCTGAGAATCAGTTATTTCCTACCTCCCCCGAAATCAGAGTTGAGCCTCTCTTCCTTGTCTTTATTATAAGGCCAACTGATTATGTTAACTGGATCTTTTTGTTTTCTTGAACAATTTGTGTGTCAGGGAATCTGTCCGGAGGGAGGGCCGATGGCTTTGACCTTGTGATCCCAGATAATAAGCGAAGAGTTAACAACAGCCTTCCATTTGCCTTAGGTTGGTAGTTTGGGGGAATATTTCCATGTCTGCAATGTCATTTGAACTCCACAATAATCCTTGGAGGAAGGCAGGTCACACATTCTTATCTCTAGTAGATAGATGAGGAAACTGGAGCCCAGCAAGTTGACTGACTTATTATATGTATGTGGTATTGTCACCCATAAGTGAAGGGCTGCAACTGGAATCTTGATTCTTTTCCCAGAGCTGGGTTCTTTCCTTAGATCAGCCTCTGTCTTACCCCTGGAGGAAACTGCAGCAGGTGGGAAGGCGACCCAAATGCCCCTACAAGGTTTCTGTAAGATGACATAGCTATACATGCTTCCACTCTTACACCCTATGGTGGAAAGCTATACAAATTATTCTACCCATAAGGCCGTCTTTAGATTTTTGGATCCCTATGACAGTATTTAAATGTAAATGCACCTAAATATTCATATTATTCATACATGTCTCCTCATTTCTACTTCTTGGAGGAGCTCTGAAGTTGTTAGTAAATCTTAGCTCTTAAGTCATCCTTGGTTGAAATTCTCATTCTGTGGGATCCTTTCAAAGAGCTCTTTTCTCCCTCTCCTTCCTCAATCTGATCTGTGAAACTGCTTCCTCACCACTCATGGCTGATTTGAAAGATGCATCTGCTTCCCCTCACTTAGCCGCAGCCTCTCACCAGTAAGTATTTTTTTCCTTTTACCAGCTGGAAGCTCTTGAGGCCGTTTTTGCCCAAACACACTACCCAGATGTCTTCACCAGAGAAGAGCTAGCCATGAAAATAAACCTCACAGAAGCCAGAGTGCAGGTAAACATTCTTTTTAATTATTTAACTCTCTAATATTAAAACTGGCAAACTTTTTTTTTGACATCATGACTGCAGAGTGCACATTTGGCCAAAGAAAGCAAATGAAGACTATCTGTCATTTTCATGATGCACTTTAATAACATCAACATAATGTGGAATATTAGATTAGGTTGATTAATCGGTCATTCATAATTAACTAGTGATAATGTTCTACACTAATTTGTCCGCGTCTCTAAGGTACTAAATTACATCAATGCACATCCATTTCCTTGCTTTGGAAAAAAAAAGAGAGAGAGAGAGAAGAGAAAAGAGCTGAGATGCTATTCTCAAAGCGGCTCTGACCGCTCTGGGGTAAGGCCGGTCAATTGCAGAGAATGGCGTTTTTAGATGGGAAGCAGGGTAGGATCTGCTTTCCAGAAATTGCATCATGTCCAACTTTTCCCCATGCGCTCGGACTCTTTTAGTGAAGTAGATCCAAAGAACGTGTGCAATTTAAAAATCTTTAAACAGCAGCAGCGATAGGGAGATGAGCATGGCCCGTGGTGACCGGCTCTAAGCGGGATTTCGTTTTAGAAGCTACACAGTGATTACAATTAAGCACAAAAACACACCAAGCCCAGCAGATGTGCCCAAGCACGAGAGGAATGGATTCACAGTGCTGCCTCTCCAGGCGAGCTATTCTTCGAGCACAATTATATATTCATTTTATTTATGGGGTTTCCTCCATGCTGTTGCTGTTCTTTTTTTATGTAGGGGCTTGGGGTTAAGACTATGCAAAGATCTAATTGTAGGAAATATAATAGTTTGCTTTCGGTTCCCCTGGGTCATGTTAGTATCTCTTAAAAACCAATGGCTGAAGAGAGATAATGGAATTCTGAGCAGTAAATTGGGGGTTGTAAACAAATTATTTCCCCTATAATCAGATTATGTGATCCTGATTATTAAATCTGAACATGAATCATTGGTCATATGCGGGCAAATTAAACTGATTATTATTTGGAAATGAAAATCTCCTTTGGCCAGGATACGGTCTATCCTTTCTTTTTTTAATGCCAGCTTGCCAATAGCTGCCTAAAGACTGAACTGCAAATTGAGATAAATGACACAATTATTGAGCATTCAGAAGTGGGAGATCATAACTTCTCCCTGAAAGGTGCAAGGGTAAGATAGGGGTGGTGACAATTAAAGCCGGGAATTGTTGTTCAGGCTGTTGTTGGCTATTATGCAGACAGACAATGGCCGTGAAGCGTTTGTTTAGTGAGCTTCCATGTGGGGACATGGGCTTCGGTGGCGGGAAGGGAGATGTGTTTACATTTATACCCCTTGCTCATTCAAATATGATTAATGTTCTATAAAGCAGGGTCTTAATCGAAGCTGATGTTGTCAAACAATAACTAAATAGGGAAATAAACGACTCCATCATGCTCTTTCCTCAGAAGCAGGCGAACTGTCAGTGCAAAGTCATTAAAATATGATAATGAAAAATAGCTCAATTAAATGTTGTTATAGCTGTGACCTTCATTCAATTAAGACGCAAGAAAGTGTCTGCATTTTGCTTTGCATTTAACTGCCCTAAATTTAGAATATAGATAAAATCATTATTCAATGGTTGCTGATATGTGCAATTAAAAGCCAACTAGATTAAAAAAGAAAGAAAGAAACTCAGTTAAAGGAGAATGAAAATTAGGAGATAGGGTGGGCTGGCAGAGGGCTGAGCCTCTAAGACCCAGGCTCTCTCCCGGGCCAGTGTGCTGGCAGCCTGGGGAGGATGAGAGGATGCCTAGGGAATAGGAGGTAGGTCTAGCCAAGCATTTTTTTTTTAGCCAGAAATTATCTCCCAGGAGAGGGGAAAGAGGTTTTGCTGGAGAGAGTAAAGAGCAGCAGAATTTCACTGACCTCTAGGAACACCTTGAGCCTGGCTTCTATGAGGCTGCCCTTTTGCAAATGCAGTTTTGATTTTTAAGGCTTAAAGAATCAGACACCAGCCTCTAAGAAGGTGCTTAGATGAAGGTGAATCATGAGCCTCCTCCTAACTTGAGAATGATGGAGATGATGACACTTCTCGTGTTTGCGGAGTGATGGATGGCAGGTGCACCAGGCCCTGTGCTTAGTGCTTCACAGGCATGTCAATCTCCCTAACAATATTGGGGGGTAACAATGCCAGTATTATTGCCCCCAAACACTTTGAATTATGGTCTCTAGCCAAGCCATTGGGTTTCAAATGGAGGATCTGGCACTTAGCACCTGGATGACCTTGGGATGGTTAATTAACCTCTCTGTGCTTAATTTTTGTATCTGTAGAATGGGAGCAGCAGGACTTCTGTCCTCATAGGATTGCAATGGATTCTAAACTACCTTCACTGAGGTCCAGAATTCTAAATTATGTTGACTCTAGAGTCAGTATTTCTAATGTGCATTCTGGGTTGCTGGCCATGAGCTTGTCATGATGGGTATCCTGGTGATTTCAGGGATAGATCACAGGTGTGAGGCCAGACACACGCAGGTGCTCAGGCCAAGGCTGCTGGAAGAAGGAGTGAGTGAGTCGTTTTTGATGATAATCCCTGAGACAGGGTTTTTAGAGGCTGCTTTGCCCATGACTCCCACCCATCCCCTAGAGGAAATATATTTCACATCAAATAAATGTACTCATGTAATTGAACAATGAGAATTTTCACAGCCCTTTTACTTTTACTATGGGTAATGCATTTGGATACTTTCCGCTATTTAGCATTCACTAAAAAAATCCTTGTCATAACCTTCTAAAAGGATCTTTTCACCTGTGCTTGGGCCTGAAGCTGCAGTTCAGAGAGCACAGGGTAGAGAGGAGGTGTGAGCACGAGGGGAGCTGTGAGCACCAGCACGTGGCCAGGCATCTGTGTTTGGATTCTGGCTCCTTCCTGTCTGATTTTCATTGGGTGTATGTTTCCGTTGGGAAACTCAGGTTTGGTTCCAGAACCGAAGGGCTAAATGGAGGAAAACAGAGAGAGGGGCCTCTGACCAGGAGCCAGGAGCCAAGGAGCCCATAGCAGAGGTGACACCACCTCCGGTGAGAAATATCAACTCCCCGCCCCCTGGGGACCAGGCCCGGAGCAAGAAGGAGGCCCTGGAGGCCCAGCAGAGGTGAGGAGGCTGGACCTGGGGTCAGGGGCCCATGCACAGCACCACAGATGTGGGGTGGGAACTTAATGTGATCTCCTTTCTTTGCCAGCCTGGGGCGAACAGTGGGGCCCACAGGACCTTTCTTCCCCTCCTGCTTGCCGGGGACCCTCTTGAACACAGCCACCTATGCCCAGGCCTTGTCCCACGTGGCCTCCCTGAAAGGTGAGTTCCAGCTGGCTGGTGGGTGCAGCCTCATGGGGACAGTGGAGATTGTGCCACTGCTGTTGTGGCTCATTCTCCTCCCTTCTCCTCTGGGTAGTCACAGCTGGGACCAGGCGCCGTGGTTTCCACACCAGCCATCTCTTTAGATTTCGGGGTTGCTCAGCATTGTTCTGCTGACAGGCACGGGGCTTGTCCAGGAGTTTGCTTCACAAGTGAGGACTCCATGTTCATGGCCTCCTCCCTCTTCCCAGCCCTAGTTTTAGCTTCTAACCTGCAGCTCATGGGGAAAGGACCCTCTCTGGTTGTGCAGCGGCCCCTCTGCCTTCCCAGGAACTCCTGACACCAGAGAAGTCTGAGTGGTCAGAGTTTGTGGCCCTGCAGAGGAGGCAGGAATCCCAGTGTGCTCGTGAAACGTGGGCACATCCGTGTGCATGGTGGGGGTCCTCCTTGGAAGCTGCCTTATCCCCCAGTGAGGTATCCTTCTTGACTACCATCATGGGCATGTTAGGGCCTGTGACACACTCACGTTTCCAGATCCAGACAGGCGATGAGTGTGTGGGTGTCGTCTCTTATTCCCAAACACAAATGAGCTCTTGCTCACTTTTCTTGGAACATGCTGCCCTCTTGGTCTAGTTGTCATCTTCCCACTACTGAGAGAGGTGTGGATATAAGGCACATCTCTCTACCATTGGAAACAGTTATGCACGCAAGGCCACTGCGGAACCCTCAGATCTGGGTTGGGCAGAGGTGGGTGGGGGTGGTGGTAGTGGGAGGGCTGGGGAGCATTTGCTCATTCAAGGATCGGCTGATGCTCAAGCCAGCTGATTGTGGTCAAGTGGGAATGTGGATACAGCATTGCCAGAATTGCTGGATTTTCAGGAGAAGCTTGAAATCTGGAGTTATATTTGAAGTGTTCTTGTTTTAGTTCAGGCTGCTATAACAAAGTCCCGTAGACAGAGTGGCTTAGAAACAATAGCAATTTTTTCTCACAGTTCTGGAGGCTGGGAGTCTGAGACCAGGGTGCCAACAGAGTTGCGTTCTGTTGAGAGCTCTCTTCTGGGGTTGCAGACTACAGACATCTTGTTGTGGAAAGAGAGTGAGGTCCTCTTTTTATTAGGGCACTAATCCCATCCAGGAGGGCTCCACCCTCATGACCTCATTCTTCCCAAAGGCCTCACTTCCAGTTACCATCACAGGATCCTAAATGATACAACTTTTGGGAAGGCATCAGCATTCAGTCTCATCTTTTAAATGTTGCCTCTAAGTCTTTGGACCTAACTGGTATATCCTTGTTCAGATCTGCTGGGGGGCCTGCTGTTTTGTGAACCCCAGCTGGGCTGGCAGGGGCTCTCCTGCCACCCCTCCGACCTCTGCATACAAATCTCTTCAGCCTCCAGCTAAGTTCTCCCTGAGCTCATCCTGACACCTTCATGGCCATCCCCTCTAGACTCATTTCCATCTGAACTCCCGGACAGTTGGCTTTTTAATCTCTGACATTGAGAGTTGTGTTGGAAAGGGAGGAAGATGAGCCATTATCAAAAACTGCTCCTGTGCTCCTTCAGGCCATCTCCTAACATAGTCCCATTTAATTCTCACGATGACACAGTCAGCATTATACCAGGGCACAGTTAGTGAGTGGAGCTGGGTTTGTTCTGAGAGAAAGGCTGATGTGGGTTGGGGTAGCTTTGTATTCCAAAAGCACCCAACCCCATTGTGGTGGCACGTGTGGAAGTGTGGTATCTGGTTCTGTGAGCTGCCAGTCCCTGGGGCTGCCTCTGAGTCAGGGCAGCCTTGCGCTTCTCCAGGAGGGCTCAGTGGCCCTTGCAGGTGAGCTTGGGGAACTCTGCTTCGTGACTCTGGGTGACAGGTGTGTTCTTGCTGCATAGCCAGCTTCTAAACACCCTTGGGGCTAAATGTTTGACTGCTTTTTTGGAACACATGTGAAGTCCTTTGGGGCCAGAACAGTTTTCTGACCCTTGCAGCCCAGTCCCCTCCTTTGCCCACACTTCCCCATGCTGCAGAAATTAAGCATGTAGCCTGATCTAAGCCCAGGACAGAAGTCAGCCCCAGTTTTTAGGATCTGGCTCAGTACTAGTAGCTCTGGGCTGTGATCCAGGCTCCCTCACTTCCCTGTACCCTAGTGGTGGCTGGGCTGCCAGATGCTGGGCAGAGCTGCTGGCTTAACCCATTCTCCGCTCCTCAGGCCTGCATTCTGCTTCCCAGTGGCCGCTGGTCAGCTAGGGGACCACTGTGGCTAGCTGGGAGATGCATTCTGCATGCTGGTTACAGAGGAAACCTGATGGGGCTCTTCTCACAAATGAGAAACTGAGGCTCGAAAAAAATCACTTGCTTACTGATTCAGCTGGGTTTCCCCTCTGAGGCCGGGGCTGCCCTGGTGGGATCTGTCCTCTCCTTCTTGCCTGGTGTCACCAGTATTGTATTCATTCACTCCTTTGGATGAACACTTGTAGGGGCACAGTGAGTGGCCTCGAGCCCCCACCTTACTTCTTCCTAGCATATGAGGACAGCTATGAGTCCCCTGGGGACTCACCAAAGGCCACTTGGGTCAATGTGAGCTGAGCCCCATGGCCCCTTCCAGCCCAGAGATCCCAGCCCACCACTCTAGGCCCATGGTAACTTGCAGCTGACCCAGAAGAAATGTATCAAAGTTAATTTCAGCTCCCAGACCCAAACCGGTACTGGTCTCATTCCCCCAGGCTTTGTGGTTGTACACGGATCATGTAGCCCTGGACTGAAGGCAGCAAATGTCTCTGGCCCAGCCCTAGATACCTCCCTGTGACTGAGGATCCCAGCCGTGGTCACTGTGTGCCGCACCAGCACCCGGCCAGAGCGTGAGGCCAACCTAGGGCACCTAAAGCCCCAGGGCAAGTAAGCAAACAGAGCACCCATCAGAGAGCATCAAGTGTAGATCCAAACTGGCTGGGTGTCCTGGGCTTTTGGTTGTAGGCATGGCTGTGATGAATGTTAAGGCCATATCCTGCATGCACTGAGAGCCTCAGGGAGAATTTGTGGGCTAGCTTAGGGTGTTGAGTTTGCTGACTTCCTTGAGCAGTGGTCTAAAGTAGCTTTATGGGTGTTCACTTACCTGGACATTCTTTGGTTCTGAAAGGAGAGTGGTCCTGGAATGCTCCCTGAGCAACTATCATCTGAGGGAGGGGGCAGGAGCAGGTCAGAGGGATGTACTTGGGGCTCATGCTGGACTCCCAGAGCACTGCACTTAACAGCCACCACCACACCCACCTCCAGCCTGAGTGGGGTGGCTAGGCTGGGCCTGGCAGCACAGTGACCCTTGTCAGAACAAGCCTGTAGGGTGCTTTTTCCATCCAGGGGGAACCTAGGCCTGCCTTCTTATCTTTGGATCACTGAGGGGGAAGAGTAGTTCAGAAAGTACAGAAGGAAACAGGTGTATCCATCACTTTTTTGAGCTTTGGCATACAGACTGAGGCATCGGCAGCATAGAACTCTAGATTGTGGCTTTCATAGGAAGTTACAGAGACTAATTTTCATTCCTTGGACGTCCCTATAGAGGGCAGGGGTCTGGAGTCCAGGACAGATAGAGAGCTAGAGAAGCCAAGGTTGGGCTGGACATGACCTCTGTCCTTGGAAGCCCCACAGCTTAGAACCTCCACGCCACACGCTGAAGCTAAGCTTTGTGGCTCTCCTCACTCAGCGGGGTGAGTGCAGAAACCTTCCTGACCTTCACCCTCTGTTACAGCACGGTCATCCTCTGATGGCCCTGCTGCCCTGCTGTCTGCTGGGTTTGGTCCACATGGCTGATGCAGCTCTGGGGCCGGGTACTGGGAGTGCTAGTGCAGTAGGCTCGGAGTTGGGGCATGTGGGTCGGTGAGTGCTCAGGAAAGATGTGGCTACAAACAGGGCTGCTGGGGCAGCAGAGAGCTGGGGAGGGTGTGGCAGCTCCCAATGGGCAGGGGGTCATGGCCTCTTCACTGAGGCTGGCCAGATAGAGAGTCCACATGTGTAGGTGTGGCAGCCCCCGCAGATGCACAGAAGGTCATGGGCAGGGGAGTATGCACAGGTGCAGCCCAGCCGGCAGGCTTCCCCGGCTGGCCTCTGCTGCAGGGCATCAGTTGCTCCCTCAGGGCAGGAAGCTGCCCACCAGGGACAGAGCCAGGCAGTGGAAACTCGGGCACTTGGGGCGTTTCTCAATATATAGCAAGCAGTTGACTAGCACAGTGGGTTCAGGCAAGGGCCTGCCTGAATGAACCCGAGATCTCCCATTCTCTAGCTATGTTCAGTCTTGGGTAAGTTACTGGAATGTTGTGCCCCTGCCTGCTCATCTGCAAAAGGGAGGTCTCCACCACGAGAGCACTAAATCCATAAGGAGGGTGAGAATACGAGCTGGGGCATCTGAGTCCTCAGGACTGTTAGGCACCTGGAGACAGCACTACCATTTAACTAACTGGAATGCCAGCTATCATCACCAGTCTGCCAGTCTCATTTCTAGCTGCAGTCCCTGGGTCTCACCCACCTTTAAAGACCCAGTAAGACATTCATTTCTCCCATTTCTCTAAACTTTATTGCTGCTGAAATTCACCCTTTCTTTGTAACCTCCTCGTCCCTTATTTGGAGTTTTGACAATGTTGGGACGTCCTCTGTAGGTTCCTGCCCGGGGGTCCCTGGGGCCTCCTGTTGTGCTGTGCCTTGTACTCTGGGATGGTCAGAGAAGACTTGTCCTGGCCTGATGGGCTTGCCCGTGTGTTTTATTATCATCATGTGATCCCAGGCAACTCTCAAATAAGAAGACAGCAGGACCCTAGCCTGGTGCAGGGAGGATTTGCATAACAGTAATGGGCATCCAGAGGAAAAGCCTTCACAACACAAAGACTTTTCCTGGGCTGTCTTAATGGCCAGCCTTGCATCCACAATTCATTAATGCAGAGGAGGTTATTAATGGGCAGGGAGGCGCTTGGGTTTGTTCCGGGGAAGTGCGGGTGCGGCTGGGCGCTGGAGAGCCACAGTGCACGGAGGAGGTGTTCTCCCTGGGCACTTAGCTGGGCTGCCTCTAACCTGTGCTTCACAGAGCTGGGTGTGAGGTGGAGAGTAATTACAGCTGCCAGGGGGGAGCTTCTTACTGTGCGCTCACTCGGCACAGAGCACAGCCACTCTCCTGCCCTGGGCAGAGCAGCCCGTCTGGTGGTGGCATCACAACTGACCTTCCCAAACAGGTGGTGGCAGTCTGCTGGGTAAGGCAGCGGTCCCTGCTGCAACTCCCTAGAGTCAGCAGAGCAGTGGAATAGGTCTGATACCTTCTTCCCTCCCTCTCATCCCCCCCTTGGAGAGGCAAGGTGGCCCCTGACAGTGCCTGTGAGGCTCCCTCCAGCTGTGAGGATTTTGGAGGCAGTCAGGCTGCAGCCGGAATCTGGCCCAATTTCTCTGGCTGAGGCCTTGGGGGCTGTAAGGACTGAAGGGGGTGCTGTAGGTCACAGGGTGCCAGCCTGCAGTGGGTGTTCAATTGCTGTGGCAGTTCTGGTCCTGCATCACAGAGTGAGGATGAGGGGAGGGACGGATATCGTGGGGCACAGAGGCAGTGCTGGTGTGGTCATGAGGGTAAGGCCCCTTGGTTAGCCAAGAACGTGCCTTTCCTATTTCATGCTGGCCTTGGCCCTTGAGTTTCAGGCCAGGCCAACATATCCAGTTCTGAGGGCTGTATTTAGGCTGAGAAATGTTTGCCCACAGAGGCTAAACTCAGTCCGAGGTGATCTGTTGTGAGCCCCTGAGAGAATCTTTTTCATTTTTAAAGACTTTTTCCTTTGCGTTGTGATTTAAAAAAATCACAGTTTTTAAAGATAATCTTTTACCATGGTTTTATGGCAAAATAGACTATTCATTAGAAAAATTTATAAAATGTGCATCTAGAACTCATTGCAAGATTTGAAGCCCCTCTGCTACACCCGGCTTGTACCCCAGAGCTTCCGGTTCCATGTGTGTGGTTCCACTCAGGTCCCTTCCCCTCCCCCTGCAGACCCCCTGCAGACCCCCTTGTGCAGACTTGCGTGATGGTACTGCTTTGCCACTAAAGTAGGCTTCTGAAACATTACACACCCTTACGCAAAATGCTTGGGGACAGACAAGTTTCTGATTTCAGACTTTCTTTTGTTTCTTTTTTAGATATTTTGGAATATTTACATGATGCTTACTGGTTGAGCATTCCAAATCTGAAAGGCTCCAGTGAACATTTCTTTTCGGTGTCGTATTGGCATTCAAAAAGTTTTGGATTTGGGAGCAATTCTGAATTTCAGATTTTCAGATTCGGGTTGCTCAGCTTGTAGTTTAGTCTTGCATTTTTTGAATTCACACACACATACACACAGTGTGTGCGTGTATATGTTTGTACATGGAATCATGCAGTGTGATGTTTTGTGTCTGGCTTCTTTGACTCAGCCTTGTATTTGCAAGGTTTATCCATGTCATTAGGCTTAGTCAGAGATTCTTTATGATATTCAGTGCGCACGAGCAGGTCATCTGTGAATAAAATAGTCTGTCTCTTCCATTCCAATCTTAGAATTTTTTCCCTTGTCTTACTGTGCTGGCTACAGTACTGAATGGAAGTGGTTGCAATAGGCATCTCAGCTTTATTCTATTTTTTAAAAAACAGCTTTATTGAGATATTATTTGCATCCCATATAATTCAGCCAAGCAAGTATACAATTCAGTGATTTTTAGTTTATTCACCAAGTTGCAAAGCCATGCTATAAGCAAATTTAGAACTTTTTTTTTTTTTTAACCCTGTACCCATCAGCAGTCACAACCTCTTCCCCCAACTTCCTCAAGTCATGAGAACCCTGACTCCACTCACTGTCCTTCTAGGCTGTAGACATTTTGTAAATGAACACTTCACATGAGCGGAATCATACAGTTCGTGATCATTGTGACCTATTCTCACCTTATCTTTGATCTCATGGAGAAGCTCTCAGGATTTCACAATTGTGTTTGTTACCTTTTTTATTTTTTAAAGGTCCCCTTCATCAAGTGAAGATATTTTCTTCTTCATTTTCTAAGAATTTTATTTTAAAAATCATGAATATGAATGAATTTGGATTTTATCAAATGCTTTTCTGCAGCTGTTGAACTGATTGTATGATTTTTCTTTCTCAACGTATGAATACGTTGAATTATATTGGCTGATTTTTTTAAATGTTTGAACAATTGCACTTTCCTGGAATAAACTCCAGATTATATGTGATGTGTTATCCTTTTTATATATTACTGGATTTGGTTTGCTGATATTTTCTTTATGGCATTTGTATTTATGATCACGAGGAGATTGGCCTGTGAGTTTCTTTCTTATATAATCTCCATTCCAAGTTTTGGTATGGTTTTACATAACTGTGGTTGCCCAAAGCTAAGTATGATAAAGGAACAGCTGCTTTTATTATTTCTCATGATTCTGAGGACTGGGGGACTCTGCTGGGCTGTTCTGCTGCTGCTCTTGCTTGGGATCTCCAATGAGGTTACTGCCACGGCCCCTGGGTCTGGTAAACATGAGATGATGTCACTTATGAGTCTGGTGCCTCGGCAGGAATGCTGGGAGGCTGGGCTCTCTCTCTCATTCCCCATATGGTGTCTCCCATGGCTAGCATGGGTGGGGATGGGTTGCAGTTGGGTCCTAAGAGTGTAAAAAAGGATGCAGGGCCTTCTTAAGGTCACATCCAGAATTGGCACAGTGTCACTTCAGTAGCGTTGTGTTGATTAAAGCCCCTTATAGGGCCAACCCAAACACAAGAGGGCACTGCACAGGATACGCTTACTGGGAGGAGTGGTCTGTGGGAGGCTCTTTAGAGACCAACTGCACAGATATCAAGGATACATCGGCCTCATGATGTGAGTTAGGATGTGTGTTTTTGAGCTGCTTTACTTCCAGTGTTGGCAGTATACTCTTTAAGGGCACTGACCATATCCAACTTATCTCTAGATCCTTCCAACCCAAATGCAATGCAGTTTGGGAAAAGAAGCAGAGAAGTAAAGGAGAAGGGCTTCCCTGGGGAGATTGGCCCTGGCCTTGCACTGGTGGCCACTTGCTGGGCTCCAGGAACCTCGGGGTTCTCCTGGTCTTCGTCCCCCTGCAATCCCCACCTTTGCCAGACTCTGAGCCAAGTGCTGAGTATCTGGTTATAAATTAGGCTCATTCTAACTCTGCGGGGCTGGCAGGCTGGAGGCTCAGAGAGATCGCCAGGTCAATCAAGAATCCTAACTCAGGCAGCATGGTCACAAGGGCGTGCTAAGGGTGGGAAGCCCAGAGAAGGGACCATGTCTGTATGCAGGAGGAAACCTTTCCAGAAGTGACACTTGAGGTGGGCTTGAAGGAAGTGTGGGAGCCACACAGTGTGTGAGGCCGACCAGGAAAGGAGAGGCCTGATGAGGCCATGAAACCTGGAGGTGCTGCCTCCTTCTTGACACTGGGTCACCTGGGGGCAGACCTGAGGCCCCTCACTGTGAGTCCAGGCCTGTAATAGCCCTGCCTGCTGTGCCTGTGTGCCTGGGCCTGGTATGTCCAAGTCTGGTACGTGCTGGTGATTGTGGTTAGGGTCACGATGTTGAGGCCGAGAGGTCACTTGGGATCTGATGAGGTTTGAGTTGGGATCTCTGGGGCAGAGGTATATGTTTCCTGTGGGTGATTACTTTCAGCAGGAGGGTCCCCCAACCCCCAGGACACAGTCACTGAGGTCCAAGGTGTGTGGACAGAGCATGACGCTTCAGGAAAACAACACAGCCCTCCAAGGTCCTCTGGCTTGTTTCTGAGGGAACAAGTGTTTGGGGGAGCAAGAGACCTGAGGGTCATAACATGGTTATTCCTCAGGAGGAATGTGGCTGGGTCAACTTGAGTCCCCTCCATGCCTAGCTGATATTAGGAAGACAAGAATGTAGAATCCCAGAACTTAAGATTTGTAAACAATCTCCTTAAATGAGCAAGTTACCTCTGCTTTTCCAAGATACAGAGGGGGAAAGTGAGGCCTGGAGAAGAGTTAGGACCACCCAAGGTCATACAGCATAAATGTCAGAGGCAGGACAAGTCAGGGACCCAGGTGTGCCCCCTCCCAGCCTCCATACCCTATATTGATTCTGTTCCTTTGATAGGCACCTGCTATCATCCTCTGTCTTGAGAAACTGCAACTCACTTTCCAGAAGCCATTTCCTACGTGTGCTGATGGATTTGGCCTTCCTGCCAATCAATGGGGCTCTGAAGTTCAGGGAGCTGAGCAGAAGGCTTCTGGCTGGTGCCAGAGGAAGCCTGGAGAAGCAGCCGGCCCTGAGCAGAGCTCCGGCTGCCCTGGAAAGAGGAAGGCTGTGTGAATTGGCATCTGACTGTCCAGAACATGCATTCCTGGCTGTGCTGGGATCTTTTTTGGTCTGGGGGTTGCTATAATTATTTCTTTGACCCTGAAAATACATCCAAGAAGAAATAGAACATTTGTGCTAGCATGGAGACTACCTCACAGCATAAGGCTCTGGATGGTCAGCTGAATTGGCTACCATCAGTGAGCGTTTGTTGAGTGAATAAGTGATTGTTGAGACAGTGAACTTACGTATATTAAGCAAAATTAAAGGAGGGGTGAGATTTAGGGTGAATTCCACCCTAAAAAGACACTGCAAAATTAGCTCAGGGATTTGGGCATTAATTGGATTGGATAACTTGGTTATGACCACAGTTTTTCTTTTCATAGGGTGTTGTAAAGCTTAGAACCTAGGAGATGGCAGTTTGGAGGCACTGAGATATGCCAACTCAATCAAGAAAGAAAGATTCTTTTTTCCTTTCTCCTTTCCCAAAATATTAACTGAGTATCAATATTAACTTGGTATCAAAATGGGGTAAGGGTGTGGGATCAAAGTGTGGGCATGGGTTGGAGGGAGAGGTGCTTACAACGAGTTTGGGAGGAGGGGTAGGTAGGAAAGCAGACATAGCTCACGGTGAAAGGCAATTAAAAAAAAAAACAATATGAAATAGGAATGGGGGAAAGTATTTCTGAAGTTCTGTGGTAGAAGACCCCCGTGTCTGGGTGTGAATTTGGCCTTGCGGATTTGGTTACTGGAGACCATACTTGCCACAGCAGCTAGAAATAAGTTTAAATATTGTAGGTATCTACCAACATTCCCACTTAAACTCCTGTGAGGTGTCAGGAACTGGTGTTGTGACTTACAAAATATAAGCAAAAAGCTTATATTGCTATAAAGCAAAAAGAAATGAACTACGGCGTGTGTGTTAAACATCTCATAAGCCCAAGTATTCATGTCCTTGCTTTCTCTTAACCTAAACACGCATTAAGAAAACAGCACGAGAGAGTCCGCCTTGTCACCAGCATTAGCACTCATGGACCTTTATGATGAAAATGTGCTATTGGCAGAGACGAGACAGAACTAACTTAATTTTTCCTGTCAGTCTCAGTAGTAGATCAATTAAACTGCCAAGGAGATCAAATATTTCAGACTGTATTTATTACATTAAGTATTTATGTTCAGGCCAAGCCTTTAAAGCATGATGTCATATAGGAATGGAGGCCGATTAGATCAATTCAGCAGAATTTGCTGTAACTTAATGGAAATCTAATTGTGTGTTTTAATTTAATGTCCAGGAGGTAGTATGTTCTCCAAACAAAACAATCTTCAGGCTGCATTAAGGACCAGATGGCTCTGGCCTAGATTTTGGTGATTGTATAGTTGGACTTTTGAGGGGTTCACAGCTGGAGTTGGTGAGATCCCATGTGAAGGGACTCTTGACTTCCATCCCTACAGAAGGCGAGATAGACAGAATGCTCCTGCTGAATTTCATGGTGTGCCCTCAGCTCCAAGCTTGCTGTCAATACCTCCAGTGCAGCCGTCCTTTGCTGGGTGCTGAAGACTTCGTCTCTGCTCCTTAGTAACCTCAGCAGGACTCTGCTTAAAAGGAGAAAATCTGTCTCCACTGTCTTAATAATAGTAGAGAGAAATCACAAATCACAAAAAGGACATTCTTTTTATGAGAGTAATATCTGTCAGTTTAGAAAAAGCGGAAAATGCAAAAAGCACAAATGAAAAAATCATTCATTCATCGGCTTGGCACCTGTAGCACAGTGGTTATGGCACCAGCCACAGACACCAAGGCTGGTGGGTTCGAACCTGGCCTGGGCCAGCTAAACAACAATGACAGTCACAACAGAAAATAGCCAGGCGTTGTGATGTGTGCCTGTAGTCCCAGCTACCTGGGAGGCTGAGGCAAAAGAATTGCTTAAGCCCAAGAGTCTGAGGTTGCTGTGAGTTGTGATGTCACAGCACTCTACCAGGGAGACAGCTTGAGACTTTGTCTCAAAAAAAAAAAAAAGAAGAAAAAATCATTCATAACCCTAACTTCAAGAATCAACCAATATGCATAATTTGGTATTGGTATGTCTTTTTTCTAGTTATAAATATATATCTCTAATGAACATTTTATAACTTTTTTATAAATTAAATTTTCAAATTTATAAATATTTTCAATTTCTAAATACATTCATGTATGTTATAGTTAAGTCTGTTTGGGCTGCTATAATAAAATCCATAACCCTGGTGGTTGATGAACAATGGGACTGTATTTCTCACAGTTAGAGGCTGGAAAGTCCAAGATCAAGGCGCTGGAAGATTTGGCGTCTGGCGAGGGCTGCTTTCTGATGACTGTCTTCTTGCTGTGTCCTCATATGGTGGAAGAGACAAGGCAACTCTCTGGGGTCTCTTTGTGCAGGGCACTAATCTGTGAGAGCTGGGCCCCACTTCCCAATGCCATCGCTTTAGGGGCTAGGATTTCAGCATATGAATTTTTTGGGGAGGGGGGCATACACAGTTGGCGTATAGCATGTGTGTGTTTATATGTGTACCAGAACAGGATCATGATGACTTAGTGTTTCTTAAATTGTTTTTTAAAACTTAGTATTTGGTTAGCATCTTTTCTATGGCACTAAATATGCTTCATAATTTTGTCTAAGCTGTAGTGTTTTCTTTTTTTTTTTTTTTTTTTGAGACGGAGCCTCAAGCTATCCCCCTGGGTAGAGTGCCGTGGCATCACAGCTCATAGCATCCTCCAACTCCTGGGCTCAAGCGAGTCTCCTGCCTCCGCCTCCCAAGTAGCTGGGACCACAGGTGCCCGCCGCAATGCCCGGCCATTTTTTTGGTTGCAGCCATCATTGTTGTTTGGCGGGCCTGGGCTGGGGATTCGAACCTGCCACCTTAGGTGTACGTGGCTGGCGCCTTAGCCGATTGAGCCACAGGCGCTGAGCCAGCTGCAGCGTTTTCTATATAACTTATTCAGCCAATTCCCTATTACTGGGCCATTAGGTTATGCATGGGTTTTCATTGCTATGTGCTACACTGGGATGACTTCCTTTGTACCTAATTTAATTTTGGGGCTATTCATGATGGTAGTTTTTTGATGGATTAATAAAACAAAACAAAACATACCAAAACACTCTGCTATTCCCTTCTAAGAGCTCCAAATCTGAAGGTCTAGTAATTAGCAAAGGGGACTTCTGTTTGGCTTCTCAGAATTCTCTTGACAAAATAAATTACTCTGCTTTTTGGTCGATGGCAAGATATTGCTGAGGAACAGCTGTAAGAAAGTGTAGAAATTATGTCCGAGACTGAGTGAATGGGCAGAGCCAGTGAGATGGTGGATGTCATGGTGGATCTCTCCTTGGTTCTGGGTGTCTGGGCGGGGGGTGGGGGGCATACTCAGAACAAGTTGGGTTTCTCGGCTTGTCGTTGAATTGAACTGGAAATTGGAATGAGCTGCGAATTATGAGTTAGTGTTGCCTTTCAGTTTGTGTGGGGTTATGGAAATCATGCCTGAGGATTTAGTACCATGCTGCTTTTTAGAATTGATCCCAAAGGCAGGTGTGTTAAGTTGAGGAAGCCGAAGCTTGGAAAGATGGAGTGCAGTCCCGGACTGTCGACTGGAGCCGGTGTGAAACTTCAGAGCTTACCTTTCCTACCTCGGCAGGCTGCACCCAGCTTTCTTGGTCCCAGAGACGTCCTTTTATCACCCACTCAATAGTATTTGATAAGGACGATTTGGTCTGGGCGGTGACATTTTCTAAGTGTTTGTTACCTCCCTGATGTAAGAAAGAGGAGGTGCTGACCCTCACTCGTGCCAACTCAGCATCCTTATTGCTGATGATCAGAGGCTTGGGGTGGCTTTCAAAGCCCTGTCAAACATTCATTCTTGTGACCCCCAGGCCCTGCTGCGATGGCTGCAGGCCATCCTCAAGATTGCTTTGGTTGCTTCTGTTCAAGTGGCTCCAGGTTACGGTGCATTTGAGTTTTGGGTGATTTATACGATTTTGTCTCTTTTCTCAGGATTCCCATCGAGGTGTCTGCCATTAGCAGCTGCACTTCTTTCTAGTCTGGGGACGTCTTCTAAACCAGACCACTCGTGTTAGAAACGCATTCAGCAGAATCCTTAAGCCTCTGGTGAGGGCCTCGGGCATACTTTTCACAGGCAAAGTACATGAGCTTCGGGGTCTGGATTTTCACTCAGTAACTGTGAGGGAGCCACCCTGGGAACCACAGAGGACGGAAGCTCTGTTCTGTCATTTGAGGTTCTCAGTCCAGGAAGTTGTTGTCACTTGAGGTCCATGAAGTCATTTGGGCAGGCAGCATCTATTGGTACAGTAAGATCTCTGGGAAATCAAGGGTCAATTTTATAAGGGTCCTATTTGTGGAAATCATTTTTCTTCTTCGCTAAAAGAAATGGTTATAGGATTTAAGGGAGATGCTGGTTGTTGGGGAATTTAAAGTTAGTATGTGCATGTGCCCAGCTTGCTGTTGTTCCTATCCCTCTCCTTTCTTTCCCAAGGAGGTGACAGAGGTGTCTGCTAATGGGAGACAGAAGGTCACAGAGGGGAGAAGGACTTTACCCTCCCCTTTCTGCAGGTCTGCCTCTGTTAAGGCAGCCCACATTCTGATGGGGTCACAGGGAGCTTATAGTAAGGTGGTACTGACTACCCGCTCCACTGCTGAGTCTCATCTCCCTTGTGGAGGTGGGCTCTCTGCATGGTTCATAGATTTACACAGTTCTCTGGTAATCATCTCAATGTGTTTGTCTCCCATTAGCTTTTGATCTTGTCTGTTGCACAGACAGCCTCTCTCTGTCCCACTTGTATCTCCATCCTGACTGATGCATCTTCCTCACCCTCATCCACGTTGGGGCAGGGCAAAGAGAAGCCCCTTTGGCTTCTTCAGTGACCTCCTTTCAGATTGCCAGTCACCCAATTGTCACATTGCTGGGTGTGGCTGTTGATATGTTAGTTTCGGCCCCCTTGATGCGTGCTTTAGCTGTGGTCCAGACTTGGGCCATAGAGGAGGAAAGAACAAAGTATCAGACTCTGAGCGGAGGGATCTTGCTGGTTGGTATGCATCTCTTGGGGCCAGTGCCCTGCTGTGGAGATCCCCACCCAACGGGCACGGGCTTGAGGGCAGGTGGGAACCGGGGAGAGTGTCAGGGTCACATGAGGTGTGATTCTGGGTGTGGCTGTGTGAGTGTGGGGTGGGCCCCAAGGACCCTGGAGCACTTCCCTGACTGGGAGAGCCAGGATGGGTCTCGGCTGCCTTGTGTGGTCTCATATTCTTGAATCACTTTGCCCTGAACTCTGTTTTGGCCTGTACAGTTTTATTTAAAAAAAAATGTTTTATTTTCTTTTTGATTATGGTAAAGACAGACATAACATAATCCTACCACATTAACTGTTTTTAAGTGCACGCGTGAGTCGTGTTAAGTGCATTCCCGTTGCTGTGCAACCTCCAGAACTCTTCCTCTCGCAAGACTGAAACTCCTCACCCATGAGCACTCCCCTTCCACCTCCCCACCCTGTCCCTGGCCATCACCATGCTCCGTTCTGTCTCTATGAATCTGACTGCTTTGGATCCCTCACAGACGTGGACTCATACATTATTTGTCCTCTTTTTTGACTGGCTTATTTCATTGAGCATAATGTCCTCAAGATTTGCCCATGTTGTAGCATGTGTCAGAATTCCCTTCTTTTTGAGGCTGAATAATATTCCATTGTGTGTATAGTCTTCAAAGTTTTATTTTATTTTATTTTTCTTTGAGAAGGAGTCTCATTCTGTCACCTTAAATAAAGTGCTTTGGTATCATAGCTCACAGCAACCTCAGACTCTTGGGCTTAAGCAATCCTCTTGCCTCAGTTTCCCATGTAGTTGATACTATAGGCACCTGCCACAAGCCTGGCTAGTTTTACTATTTTTAGTAGAGATGGGGTCTCACTCTTGCTCAGGCTGGTCTTGAACTCCTGAGCTCAGGCAGTCCACCTACCTTGGCCTCCCAGAAGTCTTTACAGATTTTAATCCCAGAGTCTCCCAGGGTCCTCAGCTTCATCTGGTCCTCAGTTTCCCCATCAGTATGGTGTCAAGTGTATGTGACAGGTGGTTGTGAGCTAGGCCCTCTGTATAGACTCTCCTCCCTGCCGTAGCCTTGGTTCTGTGAGTTACTTTATGTCTCTTAACCTCCAAATCTGGGTTCTGAGGGCTGGGTTCAATGGGCTTCCTTGGGGGCCCACTACAGGTATGACCTGATGGGTACAGGCTCCAGGGAAAGGATGCTCTGTCACTACTGCATCTGGCAGGTGCTTGTGGTCGCCACTGAATCACAGAGTGTGTAACTCACCACTGAGGCTTATGTTGGAGCAAGACCTTGGCTAGACCAGCGGAAGACAGGTTGAGCCCATGCTTTTGGCTAGCCTACCCTAGGGATGCCTGCCTGGGGCTGAGCCTGAGGGTGGTGGTCCATGCCAGGTCCAGGAGCCTACAGGTCCTGACAAGCTCTCTTCTGACCTCAGCATGTGTGTGGCTCTTGGCTCCCCAGCCCTCTGAAGTATGCCTGTGAGATGTGCTACAGGTCTGTTTTTAGCCTTTTCTCTTTTGACAATTCACTTAAAATTAAAGTTATGTTTCTAAGTTTAAGAGAAATTCATGTTCATTGTAAAGAAAATCAAGAAAAATTCTAAATGGACGCAGAGAAGAAAATGCAAATCTTTAGCATTCCCACTCCACAGAGGACCAGCATTCTCAGTAATCTTGTCTCTCCACACGGTGGCTTCTCTTCACTAGTGAGCCCCTTTTAGGAGGGAGACTTGGGGATGGGGAGACAGGACCCCCACTCCTGGGATGGGTCTTAGCTGTCATGATGGGCTGGGGCTCATGGTGCTAACACAGACATTGTTCCCAGAAAAACTGCAAGTCCCCACGGGGTGCCTCTCTGTGACTGGTGTCAGCGTGGCTGTGTTTGTGTAAGAGCCACCAGGGAAGCAGAGTGGCAGGACACAGGATTGACTGAATGCACATCAGGGTAGAGGCCAGCGATCGTGCAGGCATCGATGGGCTCTCAGAGGCCCCTGGTTGCTGTGTATCCGTGCTTTGCTTCCCACACTTCTTGGTGTCTGCTGCCCGCTGTACCAGCCCCTCAGTCATAATCAAGGCAGGAAGTGGCAGCTGTGTTTAAACCTCCTGTTATACTACAGAAGAGTGGAAGGGCCTCCAAAAGTTCTAGTCCTACATCTGCAATAAACCGTGCGAACCTGGAGCCTCAGTCCCCTCCCCTGGAGAGTGGGGAGGGTGGTGCATACCCCTTGAGCAGCCCAATGGTGATGAGTGGCGGCAGCAGCAGAGGGGAAGAGGCCAAGGTGAGCCTTCTGCTGCTCTGAGCAGGTAGTCTGATGCTCAGACATGTTTGAGGGGAGAGGAAGGCTCCTAGCACTGGCATCGGAAAGCCTGTCCCTGGGAAAGGAGGGTGGGGACACCCCTACTGCGGGCAGGGCTGATGCCACTGAGGCTGCCCCTGAAGACTGACCTCCAGGAGTGGGCACTGGTCGGGTGACCTCCCAGGTCCCGGTGGACACAGACATGGTGTCTCAAAATTACTGCCCCTTGGTAGTCTATGTAGAGAATGGCTGCACAATGGTTCAAAGCTCATTAGAAGTCTATGGACATGTCCAGGATGGCAGGGGATGGGGGAACTCACAGGGTGCTGACCTTGATGTGGACCTCAGCCCTGTCATGGAGCCCCTTCAGAAATCCTTCTGCTGTAGCTGCCGTCATCCCTAGCCAAGAGGTGACATGTGGGTGAGAAGGATTAACCTGGGCTTGGAGCTGTGCTGAGCACTCTCTAAACGGGTTTCCTTTAGTGATTCTCAAACCTCTGTTCATGTACCCTGGGGCCATAAGCAATATCTGTTCCTTAAATAGGTCCCAACAACTCAGTTAGTATTTGTCCCAGCAACTTAGTAGCCGTTGGAAAAATAACACTTAAAAATTGAGAGAGAAATGATACTTTTATTTTTAAATAGTCACCATTCCTTTCT
>CAUYQV010170312.1:65000-96030 GCA_963574575.1 Galagoides demidoff
GTTCACTGTGACTTTGGAGCCCCAGCCAGGCCTTTTGGGGCTGGTCTAGCTTGGGCCAGGAAGATACCTCTGGTTCAATCAGGTATGGCCAAGAGTGGCTGTCCTGGCCCTGCCCCACCCTGGGCAGGAGACACTGGTCTCAGAGACATCAGAATATAGGACCCCCCCATCCCCATCCCCAGACCACATCAGAGGCAGAGAAGTGCACAGATGTGAAAAAACCAGTCCTTGCTAAAGTAAATTAACTCAAGGATAATACTATGTTCTTTAAAGGCAGAGACTATAAGGGACTTGTAATATTCATTAAAAAAATGACACTACAGCTCCATTCTGGGCTCTACTACTGGGTGCTATTAGCCTACTTCAGAGAATTCGACATTTGACTGTTTTTCTCTCAAGGACTTGGCCAAACCTTCTATGGCAGCTTCTAGGAAAACACGGGGTATGTGTGGCCTGCACTGAGAAAGCTCATAGGCCCTGGGGCTATGGGCCCCAGGATCCCTGTGAACTGTCCTCAGCTGCTCACCTGTGTCTACATCACCATCTCAATGATAGCAAGATTCTCATTTCTGAGTTCGGACCCTGGAGCCTCAGTACCACCAAATGCTGTCCCGAGGGGACAGGGCTCTAAGAGCTTGCCAGGGGACAGGGCTTTAGGAGCTGGGGCTCTGCAGTCTCCATGTCCAAGAGCAATGGCCCTCCCATCTTTATTCCCTGCCTGACCTGTTCTCTTGGCAAAGCCAGGCTTATCTGCTCCCTCCGTCCTGTAGCTGGAGGTGGGGTGACAGGCTTGGATAAACCTGGATCTGTCCCCCTAACCTCCGGGAAGGGCATTTTTGAGAAGAGGGCTGTTCCCTGCCCAGACATGGACTTTTAAGCCCTCTTTTTCTTTCGGAGCCACCTCAAGACAAAGCAAGGAATCTCCGTGGGAAGCAGCACTGACTGGTGCCCTAGAAGCATGGAGGGTCAGTCGCACTCTGCTGGATGGGCCCCAGGAGCCTTTCCTAGCTGCTGCGGCTGCCATCTGCTCTCAGGCCTCTGAGCTGAGCATGGCCCTGCTGGGCTAATCTGCTTCTTGTCACAGGCTGGCTGTGTGCAGAGATGGGTCATTGCTCTTTAGCACTCTTCTTTAGGACTTGGGCACTGCCCTCCCTCTGTGCTGGGTACAGTGTCAGACAATGCTGGGGCTGTGGCTGCCCAGCCACGACCTGGCTCAGCTGGGTGCCCAGATGCCACAGCAACTTCTATCCTAAGATGCCTCTGCTGCCGGCGGGGAGGGGAGGCTTGCCAGCTGCTGGAGGGCCGCCAACCCTGCCTGGGCTGCGCTGGCGGGAAGGCACTCATCCAGCCGGAGCCAGGGGTCCAGAGAGCACAGTGGGGAGTGTGGAGGAAATTACTCAAGCTGGGGGGTCTTCCAGGTCAGGGATTGCCTGGCTGTTGCCAATGAGGCAGGCATTACTTGAGGGAAGGTGTTACTTGGAGGAAGACTGCAGCCTCTGGTGGCCTCATGCCTCCAGCCAGCAGGGAGTAGCCCTGGCCTTAGCCCTATAGACCCTGTTTTGAGGCTAACGCCCCAATAGGATCACTGCAGCACAGGGTGGAGGAAATCACTTCAACTCTTAGTGCCTCATTGCCTTATCTGTACAGGGGAGATAACCATCGTATTTCCAAATGCGTAGGGTTATCTGAGGAGCCAAGGCAATGGTGCATGTGAAGGCAGTTTTGAACTACTCTCAGAACAAGGTCATTGGCAGCACACTGTGCTGTCTGAAGCTGCCTCCCGCTGCATCCAAGTGGCCTGGCTGAAAGCAACCTGAGAGCAGAGAGGAGGGGAGTGTCAGGAAGTGAATCATGTGGACCCTCCCCTGGGCTTTGCGTGCTTCGAGGCCCCTCCCCCTCCCAAGGTCTGGATGGGGCTGTGAGAGGGGCTAAGTGATTGTGTAATGGCCACATCTGTCAGCGCTGGCCAAATGGTTTCTTCAGAAGTCAGGGAGCTAATGGCCCTGTAGCCGGGAGAGAGCTTCTCCTAAGTGGAGCACTTTATCTACCCTGGAACGTAAGGGCAGCGTGGCCTCAGGCCTCAGGGATTCAGAGAACAGCTGCTCTGCTGGCAGCCTTGAATCAGGGCCCTGTCCCTATCAGCTTGCCTCACACCTGCTGTCACAGGCCAGCCTGCAGGTGGCAGCCTGAGGTGGCCATCAGTGTCTGGGTGGAGTGGGGAGAATGGAAGCCCAGCTGGGGGTGTAACCAGAGCTGGCCTGGAATCCAGGTTCCTATATCACCCAGCACCTGTGGGATCTTAGAAGTTCTTTGCCCTCTTCAAGCCTCAGTTCCTCATCTGTAATACAGAGGCAGTGAGGATGAGGTAGGATGAGAAGCCTGGAGCACTGTGCCTGGCAGGTAGTGGGGTCAGAGCCACAGAGAAACTACTAGATTTTTTTTTTTTTTGTAGTTTTTGGCCCAGGCTGGGTTTGAACCTGCCACCTCTGGTATATGGGGCCAGCGCCCTACTCCTTTGAGCTACAGGCGCTCCCCAGAGCTGCAGAGAGTCTGGGCTTTCCCAGACAGTGGGCAAGAGCTTCAGACTGAGGGAGCCAGAGGAGAATCCTCTGGGCAGAGAGAAGCCCCTGTGTGTGGGAGGGGTTCAAGATCCTGGTGACCTCAGGGCACCTGGAGTGCTGTGCCCTTGTTTCCACCGGGAGTGCCCCTGGGATGGTACGAGAGTCCTGTGTACAGAAGTCAAACACCCACATATTATAAAGTGGGCTCTGTCTCTAGGGAGCTACAAAAGTATGCACATTCTCCAATTATTGAATAGTTTTTAGTTTTCATTCTTTGGATACATGCTAGTTGTATCTACGAGGTATATACAACGTAGTCTATACTATGGGGTATATATGATATTTTAATATTAGCACACATAATGATCAAATCAGGGTAATTGGAATATCCATCTCCTCAAACATTTCTCACTTCTTATGTTGGGAATGTTCTGAATCTGCTCTAGTTATTGTGAAATATACAATAAATTACTGTTGACGATTGTGCTACTGAATACTAGATCTCAGTCCCACTATCTGGGTTTTTGTACCTATTAACCAACCCCTCTTTATCCCCCTCTCTAACACCCCTGCAAGCCTCTGGGAACCATCATCTTTTTCAGCTCCCACATCAGAATCGGAAAGTGTGCTGTTTGTCTTTCTGTAGCTGCCTCATTTCATGTAATATAGTGGCCTCTAGTTTTATCCAGGTTGCTGCCCATGACAGAATTTTGTTCTTTTCATGGCTGAATAGTATTCCACTGTGTATGTACACCACATTTTCTTTGTTCATTCATCAGCTGATGGAAACTTAGCTTGGCTACTGGGAACAGTGGTGCAGTAACACAGGTGTGCAGCTATCTCTTAGATATACTGATTTGGGTACATATTCCGCAGTGGGATTGTTGGATTGTATGGTCATTCTGTTTTTAGTGTTTTGAAGAAGCTCCCTGCTGTTTTCCATAGTGGCTCTACTAATTTACATTCTCAGCAACCATTTTTTGTCTTTTTGGTAATAGCCATTTTAACCATGGTCACATTTTTTGTGCCTTTTTTATTTTGCTTTCATTTTAGACACATGTACAAGTTTTAAAAATAGTGCAGAGTTCCCATGAACTTTTCACCCAACTTTTCCCTGGAAGAACACTGGCCTAATCCTAGAACAATGATCATACCTGGAAATCAACATTGGTACAGTAGTATTAATACTCTATAGACCTTATTTAGAATTCACAAGTTTTTCCTTTTTGGGAGGGAGGTAATGATTATATGAAACATCATCACATATGCAGATATATGTATATACAGATACCTGTGACCATTATCACAATAAGGATACCGAAGTGTTCCATCACCCTGAGGAGAGGCTCTCATGCTACTCCCCCCTGGTAATTATTCATCTTAGGTAATTATTCATCTTCCATTGCCATACTTTTTAAAATTCCAAGACTGTTAATATGCATGAGATCATAAGTGAATAAATGCTTAAAAAAGAGAATTAAACAAGGTGTTTTATTTATGATGATTTAAAACATTAAATATAGAGAGAAACATAAACCACATACTATGTGCAGTAGTCAGGTTGGGATACTACAACAAAATGCCACAGGCAGGGTGGCTTAAGTGACAGAAATTTGCTTTCTCACAGTTCTGGAGACTGGAAGTCTGAGATCCGGGTGGCAGCAGTGTTGGTTCTTGTGAGGGCTCTCTTCTAGGTTTGCAGACAGCAGCCTTCTTATTGCGTCCTTAGTGGCCTTTCCTCATGGGATGGAGGACAGTGAGGGAGGAAAGAAAGTGGTGGGTGGAGAGAAAGAGCTGCTATCTCTTCCAAGGACCCTAATGCTGTTGTATCAGGGCCTCACCCTGATGACCTCATACATATCATCTTAATCACATTCTTGGAGGCCTCATCTCTAAATAAAGCTGCACTGTGGGTTAGGGTTTCAATATATGAATTTGGAGTGGGGTACAACTGTCCAGTCAATAACATGACATAGCTTCCAAAAGACTTGTTTTTACCCCTAAATCTGGTTTGGTCAGATAATATATAGTGGCATGAGGCAGAGGAAATTATTTTTAAATTTTTAATTTTTTTATTATGGTAAAATATACACCATATAAAATCTACCATCTTAATCCTTTCTAAGTATACAGTTTGCTGGTGTAAATTACATCCCCATTGTTGTGCAACCGTCACCACCATTCATCTCCGGAACTTTTCATCTTGCAAAACTAAAACTCTCATTAAATTGACAATGATTCCCCCATTCCCTCCTCCCAGTCACCCCAACAACCACCATCCTACTTTGTTTCTGAGTTTAACTACTCAATGTACTTCATGTAAGTGGAATCATTTGATATTTGCCTTTTGTGACTGTGTTATTTCACTTAACGTCATGTCCTCAAGGCATCCACGTTGTAACATGCATCAGAATTTCTTTCCTTTTTAAGGCTGAATAATATTACACTGCATGCATGTACTGGAGGACGCTTGGGTTGCTTCCACCTTTTGGCTACTGTGAATAATGCTGCTGTGAACAGGGGTGTGTGAATACCTCTTTAAGACCCTGCTTTCCATTCTCTTGGGTGTATATCCTGCAATGGGATTTTTGGGTCACTTTTTAATTTTTTGAGGAACCACCATACTATTTTCCACAGTGCCTGCACCATTTTACCTTTCCACCAACAGTGCACAAGGGTTTTAATTTCTCCACATTATCACCAACACTTGTTATTTTCTGTTTTTTCTTTTCCTCTGACAGTGCCCATTCTAATGTGGTGTTAATTTGTATTTCCCTGAGGATTAGTGACATTGAACATCTTTTTGTGTGTTTATTGGAGGAAATTATTTTTAACCTGGAAAAAATGGGGAGTTTGCAAAAGATTGAGTAGGAGAATGCAAAATTGACTTTGGTGATGACTTTTTAACTTTTGGAACACTTTGTCAAGAGGAGAGGGTATGCCCGCCTGCCTGCCTAGGCAGAGAAATTTGTGGCGAGCCCTAGCAGGACATATGAAGTCCTGAATCTTCTCTGCATTGAGATGCTTACCCTATACTCTACTCATGTGGGAAGAAATAAACAAGGAAGAGTGGTAAATTACATTTTGTGTTTCCTTCTCATCACCAGCCTTCCCTCCGCTGGCCTCTCTCTCTAAAGGCACCCTCTGCAACTGGGTTCTATGTGTCCGTCTGGAGAGATGCAGAGACATATATGGCCTTTTCAGACAAATAGCAGCATCTCATATACACTGTTTGCATTTTTCCTCTTAAATACATATTTTGGGGAGAGTTCCATATCAGGGCGTATGGAATGTTCTTCTGTAGCTCATCCCCTATCCGTGTGTCTCTGTTTCCTCCGTGTGTGTTTTTAACCCTCAGAAGCTTCTTCCCTGTTTCCTCCCGACATTCGTCCAGTGCTCTTCAACTGGCTTATCGCTTAAGCAGATGAACACCCAGAGCCCACGTGGGGCCGGTGAATAATGAAGTGAAAGCTGCAGTTTGTTTGGAGCAGTGTGCGTAGTGATTTTTACTTTTCCCTGCTTTAATTTAATTGAATTTGATTTTTAAAATTTCAGATTAAGATGAGGGCACAAACGATTATGTTACCATTTTTGCGTTTGTTGGGTAAGATCCTTGTTGTAGTTGTGCCGTACCCATTAGGTGGGAGCACACCACTCCTCCTCGCCACTCCCCTCTCGCCACTCCCTCCTCTACCCTCAACTTGAATTAAATTGGACTTTTTCTCTTGTGTGAGTGTGTGTTAGTTCGTCTACATGCTTCATGTTAGTATTGAATACATTGGGTACTTGCTTTTCCTCTCTTGTGATACTTTACTAAAGAGAATGTTCCCCAGTTCTATTCAGGTTAATACAAAAGATATAAAGTCTCCATTTTTTTTGGCTGAACAGTATTCCACAGTATACATTTACCACAGTTTGTTAATCCATTTATGGGTTGATGGGCACTTGGGTTGATTCTACATCTTGGCTCTTGTACTTGCTTTAATTTTAGTTAGAACTTAATCTCCCCCTTTCCACTTTATTTTAAAATATAATAAGGGCCAGTATTCTGGCATAACACCAACACTACTATATTGATAAAAAATATGTTGGTACTAAAGAACTATTAGTTTAAAATGTCATGAAGTAGCTAATGTTTCAAAGTCTACCTTTGGTAAGAGAAAGTGGATTTAGCGGTGCCAGTATAATATTTGAAAATTCTGTCTATGGGGAAGTCAATGTATTTATGTCAAGAGTTGATGTAAGTGATGTAGTCCCAAGTGAGAGAGTGAAGGCAGCAGGGCTGGAGAGGGAAAGAATCGGGAGTATGGGCTGATGCAGAGATGAGGAGACTTGGGTAAGGTCTCACTTTTGCCCTGTCGGGGATGCAGGGAAGTATTGGGATATCAAAAGTTTGTCTTTGATCAAGAAAATGAAGATTATTCATGGATGCTGTCTATGTGCCAGGCATCCTACCAGATTCTTCCAGAAAGACATAAGGCTGGTATTATTTTATGTTCACACTTTACATCTTGAAAAAATGGATGCTCGGGGGTTTAAGTGACTTACCCAGAGTCGAGCAAATGGCTCGTGACCAGCAAAGCCCAAATTTCCACTTCAGCCATCTGACAGCAAAGCTTAGGCTTCCTTCCCTTCCTGATGCTGTTGTCCTAAAGCAAAGACATGGTCTTCAGAGAATGCCGTGCTGTCCTGAGCCTTCCTGCTTCGCTGTGGGGAGAAAGGCACCTTGCTGCCTGTGGTTTTGTCAGTGGACTGGACTGCCTGTTGTAAGGCAGATGGTTTGATTCCCTGTCTGCCAACATGGGGAGCCAGGCACCCCACTTCCTATCTCCCCAAGGGACCACGTCTCTCGCTGTGAGCAAAGTGGATGTCCCAAACACAGAGCTGGAGCACAACTTTACCAAGTGGGGGACACACTGAACTCGTGGCATGCAAACACTTAGGTGGTCTGCATGTGCCTCAACATTGCTCTTATATGTAGATATGCACGGACATTAATGTGTATTAAGAAACAAATAACTGTCACAATAAACCTTTGAGATAAATTTTCCTCTAGTAGTTTTTTTGAATAAAAAACATGAGTTAATTTTAAAAAATATTAAGTCAACTGTGGTCCTGGGAGTAATCAGCCAAGGCAAGCAAAGGGCCTGACTGGGCCAGAGAGGAGGCTCTCACCCTGGGAGCTTGCGGCTGTGACTCCTGTTTGTCCCTCTGGGTAGCTGCACAGTCAAGTACAACCTAAGCAGGAGGGGACTCCACTCTGACGTCAGCCCACTGAGGCAGCTGGACATATCTGCACAGACATCAGGCAGACCTGGAAGTTCATCTCACTGCCACGGGGGCCGTCCTTCTCCTCTCTGGCCCCTTCTCGTTCCTGTCTCGTGTCCACCAGCTCCCAGATCAGGGATGACTGTTTCCTATCTCCTCCTTGAGTACCTTCCCAGGTGTTTTCAAGCATGTAGGTGGGGAAAGGGAAGCCAATGGGACATGCTGAAGCAGCTGGGGGACAGGCAACAGAGGGGAGACATTTGCACCCCTGGGATCTGTGCATGGTGGCTGGAGGGCTCTGGAGCCAGTGGGCCCTGTCACCTGGAGAGGGCTGTCGGACAGAAGCCTTGTTCCCCAGAGAGGAAGCCAGCCATGCTCAGCCCTCTAAGACAGATGAGTAGCCACAGGCACACATGTCCCTGCCCCACCTTCCTCCTGCTGATTCCTGACAGTTCTCTGCCTGTTCATGCAGCAGAACGGTTTGGAGTGTGGAGAGGGATGCTGAAGGCCAGCTGGAGACTGACATCACGCTATCCTGCTGGTGCCTTGCTTCAGGGTGTCCCGGGTCCCTCCTGTCAGCAAGGAGAGGAAAACTGGACCCTAGGCTAACCCTCCCCAGGCCAACTTGGGAGTGGATGGGTAGGTGTCAGAGTGAGATGTGGAAGAAAGCAAGTGAGTTTGGGAGGTCCTGAGCAGAGTGAGGAGGCGCTTTGGGACACCTTCACTTTTCTTTGCACAGTCAAGTACAACCTAAGCAGGAGGGGACTCCACTCTGACGTCTCACTTTTCTTTGGGACCCCTGAGTCTGCCTATCCCTGCCCTCCCCCATGCTCTGTGAGTTTCTGGAGTTCCAGAAGCGGTCATCAGTGGCTTTGGGATGAATGGCACACCTATTCTCCATCTTTGTGGTGCCCAGATAGCTGGACATAGCTGTCTTTCCAGTGTGGGTCCTGGGCCAGAGGGCTGCACTCCTTCCAGACTCCTTCCTCCCACTGACCGGGCAGTGTGACAGTTGCTCTGGGATGAGCCCGGGCTGTGGTGGGGAAGATGGAGCCCTGAGGACAGAGGGGACCCTGGTTGCAGTCTGCACTGGAATGGAAAGGTGATCTGACTCTTGGTTCTTATTTCTCTCTGGGCAGAGGAGTGGAGTGTCAGGAGAGAAGACAGTGGACCCACGGCTGCCAGGCCAAGGCTGCTGGCCACAACACACTGTTCTGTTCTCTCCAAGGAGTCTTTTCAGAGTTTTTTTTTTTTTTGCACCTGTATCACCATATTTATGGAGGATCAAAGAGCACATGTGTGGTTGAAGTCCTACATTCCTTTGTTCTTTGGGGTCCTTTTGTACGGTATGGGGAAATGCCAAAACAACTTGAGGCCTTAATATTTCATCTTGTCAATGACTATCCTCCCTCCCTTTCTCTTTCTCCTCCCTTCCACCTTCCTTTTTTAATTTTAATTTTTGTTATTTTAGAGACAAGGTCTTGCTCCCAAACTGAAGTATAGTGATGCCATCATAGCTCACTATATTCCAGGTTCAAGTGTTCCTTCAAGGCACATGCCCCTGCCCAGATAATTTTTCTATTTTTTTTAAGATATGGGATCTTGCTATGTTACCCAGGCTGGTCTCAAATTTCTGGCTTCAAGCAGCAATCCCGTTTTGGCCTCCCAACGTGCTGGCATCACATCTCCTCTGTTCTGTGGCCTGCCTGCCTTCCAACTTCATCTTGTCACCCCTCCACATACTCCACTCAGTGGGTGGGGCACGCAGCTTCTAAAATGCCCCCAGTGATTTCTGTCTGCTGTGCAGTCCCCTCCCTGAGTGTTGATTGAATTTATCAACTCCCTTCTAATGAATAGAAGAAGCTATGCTTCTCAGAGGAGGCTGTGAGAAGACGTGGCTTCCATTTCAGGTGCACTTTCTACCTTTTTCTGGATAGCTCCCTGGGGTGGGGGCGGGGGAGGCTAGCTGCTGTGTCCTGAGGCAGGAACTTGGGAGGACTCAGGCCTGGAGGAGCAGAGGACCACCTGGAAGAGTTTGGAAGTGCATCCTTCCCCAGGAGTCTTCAGGTAAGCCTAGGCCAACAACTTGATTGCAGTCTCACAGAGGTAGTGAGACAGAGACGTGGCCAAGCTACACAACATTCCTGACCCGCAGAAGCTGCAGGATCATAAGTATTTGTTGTTTTAAGCTGCTAATTTGTAGGATGATTTGTTATGTAACAGTAGCGGGGGACACTGTCATTAACATTTGGAAAGGAGAAGCAGCAACTGCGTATGAGCTGGCTGATGGTGGGAACCATTGGTTTTCTGTCCATGACCCCAGGAGTGGGACAGGGAGCACCACCTACCCATGGTGGGGCAAAGTCCAGTGGCCTCACCCTTCTTAAGCTTATACCAATTAGTGCTCAGTGGCAAGGCAAAGAGCTCATGGAGGACTCTATTGGGATGGGGGAGGCTGGGGTCCCCTTTCCTTTCATTATTGACTGAGCTCAATGTCTATTTTATTAATAATACATGCCTGATGGTGATGTCTGTGAACAAATGCTCGTCTCTCAAGTCTAATTGTTCTGTCGGGCATCCCTCCCGTAGATCCATCATTCTGTCTCTATTCTTTATTTAGCAGTTTTATTGCCCGTGATTAGTAATGGCATCAGTTGGAGTCCCTCTTTATGGGGAAGATTCATCTCTGTTTACTCAGTGGGGTGAATTTGGAGGTTGGGGTTTGTGGGACAGACCCTGGCCCCTGTTGGCGTCCCTCACCCAGTGGTTCCAGGTCCTCTGTGCCTTTAGCACCTCAGGCTGCTCTCTGCTGACCACCAGCCCTTCCCTCCTACAGGCTGGGCTCTGCCGCATAAAGCCCTCTGAGTTTCCCTCCCAGTCCCTCCCAGGCCCTCCCCAGAACCACCTCCTAACATCCAATTTTTAGGAGGTTTTCAAAGCTTGGAGGTGTTTGTGAAGCAGACCTGGGACTGTGAGGAGTTTGCTGCTCCACTGTGAAGTCTGAGATTCCTTATTGCCTATCCCACTATTGTTGCCGCCCCACACAGGTCCCAGGCATGGAGCTTTCTAATTTTGCACAAATCCGATGTTCCCTTGATAGTTCCTCCTTGATGAGAGCTATACCCTGGGCATTGCCTGAAGCCTGCAGGACGCAAGGCCAGGAGCCAAGGTGTGGGGTTCTCATCCTTACTGTGACCTGCCTGGACACAGGGCATCTTTCCCAATGCACCTGTTCCCTGTCTGATGGAGAGGGTGTTTGTGTGGTGTGTAGAGAGCTATAGGAGAGAGGCAGGCTAACAGTGGGGGTGTGTGGGGAGGAGCGGGCCTCTGTGGATGGATGTAGTCACTGGGCAGGAAGGGTCGACCCTCTGTGCAGAACGTGGCTGTTGCCAAGCACAGCTCCTGATGTGAGCTGGCCTCAGTCACCTGTTGTGGGACTGCTCCCTGCTGCCTCACACTAGTGCAGTCTGCACAGCATGGCTGGACTCTCTTTGAGGATCCATGGTATTGGTAAAGCCATTGAGACTGGAGTGCGCTGAACCACTTGAGCTCCAAGTTTTTCTTCAGCACAGTGGTTATAATAATTGCTACCTGTAAGGGGCTCACCAGGTCCCTAAAACTGAGCCTACCTCTTCAAGGCAAGGAGGACTGGCCAGCCAGAGCATATATCCTCAACTTGTGCCCTGGAGGATTTCCTCACTGCTCTCTTACTGACCAGCCACCTCCTCCATGCTGTCCCCAAGGGACACCTCTCCTCCTTTAACTCCAGCACAGATGCCCCATCTTTCCCTATTCCCTGTAACATAGTGGAGCATAACAGAGAACAGCTGGGATTGTCCCTTGGTCTGGTTATCTGTTGCTGAGGTATTATTGACAAATTACCCCAGAATTAGAGGCTTAAGACAATACCAGTGCTATATTCTGGATCTGTGGGTCAAGGATTCAGTAATGGCTTGGCCAGTGGCTCTGACACCAAATTTCTAATGTGGTTGTCCTGAGACAGTGGTTGGAATTAGAAAGGAGAGGGCTGGGGAGGATCAGGCCCAGACTGGCCTGCCTTTGGTCATGTGGTCTCAGGGTCTCTCCCTGTGGGATGGCCACCAGAGCTGGTTGGGTTTCATCACAGCATGGTGGCCTCAGACGTCTTACATGGTCCCCGAGAGAGAGAGAGAGACAGCTGGGTGGAAAACCTATTACATTTTGTGACCTATCCTTGGAGTATAGTGATTGGGTCATCTCTGCTACACTCTGTGAATGGAGGCAGTCACAAAGGCCTGCCAAAGGGAAAGGAGAGGGGACCCAGAGGCTCACTGTTAATGGAAGAACAGCCAGTTTCCTGGACAACATATGGGATGGGAATGCTTTTGCAGCATTTTGGAAAATACAACCTGCCACATTCACCCTACAGAGAAATGGATGGCAAGGAGACTTGCAACACGGGGCTGTCAGAATGTCTCTTCTTCAGCTTGGAGACCGCAATGACTGCATCCTCCTTGGTCCCACACCGCAGCCTCCACCGCAGGCAGCAGCTCAGTAATCCACACCAGGGAACGTCCATGTCCTCATTCAAGGCTTCAGGCAGTGAGGTCTGAGAGCCGGCTAGGCCTTGTGTCTGTGTCCATATCCCAGGCCTTCCTTTCACGACCTGCCTCCTATTGAAGGACCCTCCTTCTTTCCCCATGACTGACACCAGGACACATCTCCTTCCCCCACCTTAGAAGACTCACTCTAACCACAGGCATGTGACTGAGAGCTTCTGTCTGCCAGACAGTGCTGGTCCAGTAGTGGAGGCAGCTTCATCCTGGAGCCTACAGAGAGTGCTGACCCTCTCTTCTGATGGGTCCACAGAGAGTGAGCAGGGAGTTCTTATTCCTTGGTTGCTCTACTTCCCCAGCGAGGTCCACAGCCTCCCCTTCCTGCCTGGCTCTGACTGTGACCTTCCCATGTAGCCCAAGGCCTGGATAGGTGGAGTCTGGCTGGGCTGCTGAGCTGCACCCTGGTCTCTGTGGGTTTCAGAGGATGGTAAGAGAATGTTCTCTGCCCAATGTCTGGGACCTGAGTGATGGACAGTCTGCAGAAGCAGACTTCATGCTTTGTGGTTGGAGGTCTAACATCTGATGCTAATTCACACTCCTGTCTTTCTGCCTTCTTCCCTTCCTCCTTCTGCATCTCTCTTTTCCTCCACACATATTTACTGAGCTCTGATCATGTCCCAGGTGCACCTGCTGTAGCAGAGAACAAGACAGAGATCCCTGCCTTCCATTCTTTGTAGGAGAAAAGAGCCAATAAATAATAGAAATAATTTAATCCTGAATTAAGTGTTGCTGTGGTTTGGATGTTTGTCCCCTCCAAACTTCATATTGAAATTTTATTCCAATGTTGGAGGTGGAACCCAGTAGGACGTATATGGGTCATTGGGTAGATTGCTGATGAAACCCTTCAGGGTGAGTGATCTCTCCTTCCATTATTAGTTCCCCTAAGAGCTGATTGTTAAAGAGTGAGCCTGGCACCTTATGCTGTCTTACCAGGTGATCTTGGCACACTGGCTCCCCTCCACTTTCTGCAGTAAGTGGAGATAGTCTGAAGCCCTCACCAGATGCAGCTGCTCAATTTTGAACTTTCCAGCCATTAGAATCATAAGCCAAATAAACCTCTTTTATTTCCAAATTATCAGTCTCATGTACTCTGTTGCAGCAGCACTATGTGGACTAAGACATGTGGTACGTTAGCAGGTGACAAGCCCTGGGGGAAGTAGCAAAAAGGACCAGGAAAAGGGATCCTGATAGGACCAGGATGATGGATGTTGGGGAGATGGGACACAAAACCAGAGGAAGACAAAAGGGTGAATAGCCCTCAAGTGTGGGGGTGCTGGTGGGTTACTACAAGCTTGGTCTGATGCTCCTTGTCCCAGGAGCTCTAGATGCCAGAATCCTTCTGGCACTTCTCACACTGGATGTGAGCAGTCCAGGGAGCTTTTGGTGGAGCCCCAGCCTGCATCTCCTAGTGAGCATTTCTCACTGATGGTGAGAGAATGTTCTCTGCCCAATGTCTGGGACCTTAGTGATGGACAGTCTGCAGAAGCAGACTCTGTGCTGGGCCATAGAGGAGGTGGTGCCTCTGGGTACAGTGCCTCAGGAGCAAGGCTGCTTCCCAGAGGTCTGTCCACTCCTACCAAGCCTGTTTTTCCATATTCTGATCTTGGAGTTGGCCCAAGGAAGGAAGGGATTGATTTTTCCCAATTAATCCACATTTACTTGTTCATCTGAATCCACTTTCCTTTCAGTCCCTCAAGCTTATAGAAGAATCCTGGGCATCTCTGAGGTGCCAAGAGGCCCTGTGCTGTGGAAGGTTTTCCTCTATGGCTTTTCTAGACCTGTTTAGTGGGAGGAAGCATAGTAAGTATGTATAGTAAGTCCCTCCAAGAATGGGAGGGACTTGCCCCTGGTCCAGCTCTGTTGGTCTCATGGGGCCATCACCATGCTCAGACTCCCCTGCAGGCAATCCTAGAGTGAGGGGCCTCTGCTGAGCAGTAAAGGGGCTGTGGCCAAGGAAACCAAAACATGATGGTAGCAGTGCCTGAAGTTTTTGAGCACCCAATGGGTGCCAGGCACTAGGCATAGTAACACACTTAACCCTCATCATCGTTGTATGAGACTGGGATTAGCATGATCTCTATTCTATAGATGAAGATATTAAGGGTCAGAGTGGTCTGCTCAGTCACTGAGTAAATACAGGCAGTCCCTGAGTTACAAACATTCAACTGATGTATGACTTGTACTTATGAATGGAGGCTATTGCAGGTAATAGGTAAGTGTACCTTTTCCAACTTACATACAAATTCAACTTAAGAACAAGCCTATAGAACCTATCTCATTGGTAACTAGAGGACTGCCTATAGTGATCAAGTGGGGATATGAAGCCAGGCAACCTGATTCTAAGCCTGTGCCTTAGCTCCTCATAGGCAAACCTTTTTCGGTAATGCCTGTGGGCTGTCTCTGTAGGGACAGGTAGGCAGGGATTTTCTACCCTGGCATGCTTTGGTCACAGATCTTCAGGGTTCCCCTTCAAGGGAGGGAGGATGTATCTTCTATCAGACTCCCTTGCCTGGGGAAGGCCAGATACAGGTAGTCTCAGTTGACGGCTTGTTTCAACCTCATGAGTCATTGAATCAAATTGCCAGAATATGCAGTTAAACCACTTCTGCATTTCTGACACACGATAGTGTGAGAAACTAAGGGCTTTTTGTTTTAAGTGACTATGTTTTCAATATTTTACTATATATTAGTAGATAACTGAAACACGGTTTGCGTTAATCCATAATCTCACAGGCAGTATACTAGGACTCTCACTATTCCCTAGCCTTGCCAACACTTGTAACTGTCAGAATTTATGATTTTGCTAGTCTGGAGGGTTGATGATACCTTTTCAACTTTGATTTGCTTCATATATTTTAGAGCTGTTGTTAGGCATGTGCACATTTAGGATTATTATATCTTCTTAGTTGGTCCTCTTAGCATTGTGAAATATCCCTATTTATTCCTTGTTCTAAAATCTACTTTGACTGATATTAATACGGCCATTCCACTTCTCTTTATTTTTTAATTTTTCTGCAACTTGAATTTATTCTGTTCCTGTGAACATTAAATCAGTGAGTTATTTGTGTTTCTCTGTGTAGTTTCAGTTTATTTGTATTTCCTACTGTCTGATATTCAATTGGAGGCATATTCTGTGTTTCTATTATCCTATTGATTTATAATTTATATTGTTTTACTTTAATTTTTGCAAGTACAGCTAAACTCCGAAACCATTTATGTACTAAGAGAACATGAAATTTTAAGCTTGAGATTATTTCTATGGATATTTATTAATTTCATGTTATTTATAATAAAGCATCCAGATGCCAGATCCAATCAGTACACACTGTGTGGAATGTGGTTATTCTGCGGAAGCTTCTGTAGTAAACAGATGGGGGCACGTTGGTCACGTCTACAGGGCATAAGTACAGTGTCTGAAGCCACTGAATGTCCATTTGTGCATAAGAATTTTACTCAGATATTTGCTTAGTAATAAGATTTTCTGTACAACTGCTAAGATCTCAGTTTTACTAGAAACACCAATTACTACCCAAATTAGTTGTCAGTTGAAGGTTCAATAAACAATGCCACAATCTCTCCTTTACCTCTATTTTCTAAGGCATTGTCTTTTTCTGTGATAGTCTTTATTTCTCCATCTATAGAACTAAACTTAAAAATATTCATTGGTGTGAAGGAAAATGGGAAGAGCGATAAAATAACTATCTTCATTTACTCTCCTGGGCCTGAAGGATAGCACCCCTGATTTTTCTTAGGTGACTTAAAAATTAAAATCCCATCTATACTAACCTGATCTTCCCACTTGGTAACCAAATAATGATGAAATACTTTAAAAACTGGAGTCTGATGTTGAGTTCTCCCCACGGTGATAAACACAGAATTCAAGAACATTCACTATGTTCATTTAATACAATTTGCCTAATGTCCCCTTCATAAAACCAAACAATAATTTGGTTCTAATTTGGGTTTTGGATGTTGTTGTGAGTGCCAGCAAGACTTCTGGCTGCCTTTTGTTGGCAGGTGTTGAATTTCTCATCAAAGAACATCAGTTAAACGTGAGTACTTACCCAGGGGTTGTGTTGTGGGACACCTGTTCTTGGGCCTCGGGTCCCTGAAGCCCTATCTGTGGGATGCAACCTGCCTACCACATAGGAACTGGGGGAGCAGAGCACCCATTCTGGCCTGGGACTAGAGCTCACCTACACGGTGTCCCACAAGCAGTTGGGAAAAGTGAAGAAACAGTAAAAACGGCTTTGGTTGCTCTCCCCAAAGAGTATTTTTGCCGGCTTCACCCCAATAATTTAAAATAAGAATTCTACTCAATGAAGAATGTTTGCTTGTTGCCTACTTTGTACATGGCACTGTGTCAGCCACTGGGGATGCAGCAATCATGTGGACAGGCAAGATTCATCCCTCCGAAACTGACCATTGTGTGGCCGAGGGAGACAAAGGGCTACATAGGCAGTTACATACATGCAGGGATGGGGTACACAGTGCTGGCAGGCTCAGAAAGTGAGGTGTGTGCTCAGGAGTCAGGTGTCAGGGACTGCCTCTTGGAGGGCACGGTGTCTAGGTTGGGGTGCTTTAGGGTACAGAGGAGGTGGAGAAGAGAAATCTTCAAGATGAGGACCTGTAGGAAGTAGACAAGAGAAGGCAGGGAGGGGGTGAGGGTTACACTGCTGTGTAACAAAACACTCCAACACCCACTGGCTTGAAACAACAGTCATTTTATCGTCTTTCACAGCTCGGGGGTAAGGAACCTGGGATGGGCCCTGTCAGCAGCCCCTGACTGGAGCTGGAACGGCAGGGCTGAGCGGTGGGGTGACAGGGCATCTCTCCTCTTCTGTGTGGTCCTACGGCTTCTCCAGGCTGTCTCTCCACATGGGCTGGGGTGGGCTTCTTTAGGGCACAGTTGACTGGACTGCCTAGAGCTAGACCTGGACTGTCCCTGTGGTAGCTGGGACTTCAGTAGTGTGCGTGCCAGAGGACCAATGGAGGTAGCCTGGTGTTTCCCATCTCTTGAGGAAGGGGGTCAAAGAACTGGCTGACGTATTTTAACACAACAGGCTAGAAATGGCCATTTGATCCCCCCAAAGAAGCTTGGAGTGGCCAGGGCCTAAAAGAGCTGTAGGGTCAGGCAGGTGATGAGGCTGGAGGGACAGAGGGGACAGAGGTTACAGTGTGTGGGTCCTTGCCCACTGTGCCCTAGAGCCCAATTATATCGTGAGGTGAATAGGAACATTCTGATAGGTTCTGGATCGGGCGGGTGCATTGGGAGCGATTACCCTGCGGGGAATAGTTTGGAAGGAGGTTGTACTGGAAGTAGAGGCAGTGAGAAGGTGCCAGCAGCAGTCTGGATAATGGGTAAAGGGGGGCAGATGGATGAAGAATTGATGGAGACCTGGAGGCACAATTGGCAGATCTGGGGCCGGACTGAATTGGGAGGAAGAGCCTGGGAATAGTGGGGATGGCACCAAGGACTGTGGCTTGGCCATCAGGCTGTGCACAATTTCTCCACACCCTCACCAACACTTGTTATTTTCTTTTTACTTTTTTAACAGTAGCCAACCTAATGTGTGTGAGGTGCTATCTCACTGTGGTTTGGATTTTGCCATTGGTCAAAAGGTTCTGTTTCATACATATCTACCTTCTGGGAAACCAGTATATCAGACAGCAGAGCTGTGGTCATTGTGAGTGGTCAGAACAGACAAGGAGGCCCACTGTGATCACACTGCCCTGAGAAGCTGGGCTCTGCCCATAGGCGTACAGTGGGTTACAGGTGTAGAGCAGCAGCACTGGGGCCTCCACTTACCACGGCATCAGTCTGCAGTCTCTGTGGGAAGCATCATTTGATTGATGCCTGACTTGGCTTGTGACCCTGTTTTTATCAGTGAGTTAGAATGGGCTGGTGAGGGAGGTGGACCATGCAATCTGGATTTTGTGAATGGAAAGAAGAACATACCAGACAAAAGTTCCAAACTGAGAGACAAATAGAGGGATGATGGTGGGAGACAGGAAGGCAGGTGCCACCAACATCAGTCCAGAGACATTCTTGTGAAGGGGTGGGAGGGCTCTAGAGCTCGGGAAGGATGGCTGTGAGGGTGGTGAGGGGACTGGGGTTAAGAGGAGGACCAATGATGGGGAAAGACCTGAAAAAACCAGGTCATGTGGCAGTGCCCAGAGCAGGTTGATGCTGGAGAAAAATGCTAAGACAGTTAAAAAACAAACAAACAAACAACAACAAAAAACCTTTGAAAACTGCATTTTGGCAAATGGTGAGCACAGGAAGTTCCGTTCTCTGCTTGGGGATAATGATCAATGAAGCTCCTTTGTCATCAAATATCCACTTGTGTTGGCCATGTAGAGATGGCTCAACTTTTATGTAACAAAGTTGTGAGTTGTTTTTCTGTTGTCCTGGGCCCCCAGGTGACATGACCTGAGCATGTGCAGTTGAACCAAGTATGCAACCACAGGAGGAACATAATGCTCAGCAAGGAGAGGGGACTGAATTAGGAAGGGAACCCACATGGTAGGATCCAGGATCCAATCAGATTGAACCCTGGCATCACCCCGTGGCAGGGGCCAGTCAGATTGTGCCTCCCACCATCACCTTATTGCAAGATCCAATCAGATTATGCCTCATTATCCTATACTTATAAAACTGGCCCGCCTCTCTTGTTCAGAGATGTGCTGCCTTGGGAACTATCCCCAGTGCGCTCCTTGTGCCAAATAATAACCCTCCCCTTCTTGCTATAACTGAGTTGGCTGTGTCTATTGACTTGAACAAGCCAAGTGAGCAAACCCTTCCATTGGGGAAATAACAGTCAGAGCCCAGGGCATCACCCTGTCACATGGGTTGGGGCTCAGGAAATGATATCCCAAAGCATGGCAGTTTGACATGCTGAGGACATTGCACAAAGAAATAGCCTCAAAACCAAGGTCTCTCTATCCTCCTATCTCCCTATCTCTCACCCCTGCCCTGCAGCCTCTCCTGAGCACACGGAGAAATTTCTCTGAACTTCCCTTCCCTGACTAAGGGAGTTTCTCCAGAGGAAATGTATTTGCCTTGGGCTTCGCTCCTACCTCCATGATCTCCTCAAACACGGAAGATTATCTTGTAGGAAAGAAGGCTAGAGTTGATACCACATCCAGAACCCAGATGAACTTTGTCCTAGGCAGTTGTCTATTCTTTGAACCCATTCTTCTCCCCTATAAATCATTTATTCTTCCTCTAAAACGGCTCATGGGCCTCATTTCTCTCTCCCCTAAGAAGAGGGTATTTAAACTTCCACCATCTGGCCCTCCTTTGAGTTTCATACTCTGTGTCTCACCTGGGCCTTCATGTTAATGATTTTGTAGTCCTTTTTTCCTGTTAGTCTGTCTATTGTTGGTTCATTTCAGCAGACTCAATAATTGAAACTTTGTAGGGAAAGTTTGAACTTCCCCCCAAAGGGAAATCTTTATTCCTAACAATGCCCCCTTTCTCCCTTCTGTGGGAGAGCAGTCCACAGCCTCCTTATGGAGCTTTGGGCCCTGAGGAGAGGAAGGTAGCAGCAGCAGGGGCAAGCGGGCAAAGTGGCCGAGTCACCACCACATCCTGGGCTGCCCTGGGGGATCCAAGAGCCTAACTGTGCCTCTCCATCTGCAGATTTTCTCACCTGGAGAAGGAGTGTCTCTGAGTTTTCCTTGTCCCCAGGAAAGCCCAGATGTGCTCGTCTCCCTCATAATTTTTCACAGAAGGGTCTCCACTGGGGGGTGTCTGGCCAGTATGTTGGGCTCAAGTGCAAGAACTCTGATCTGGAGTGGGGTTTATTAATCTGGGTGCATCAGAATCTCCTGGGAACTTTAATATCTATAGCCACCCTTTCCTGACATTTCAAGAATCTGATGAGGTGAATTGGAAATACAACCTGGAACTGTTAACAACTGCCCAGGTGATTCTAAAGCCGAGATAGGTTCAGGCATCTTGGCTGGAGCTAGGAGGTGAGGCTGGCAGATACCTGGTGGGAGGCAAGAGCCCTCTGCTTAGGTGGCTCTGAAGGGTGACACTGAGGAAGCCTAAGCTCTGGTGACATGGTCCAGAGTTCTCTCCACTTACCTTGACTTTATATCTGAATGATGCAGAAGACCCCTATAGATAATCGTGTTCATTTCATGGTGTTATCTGGGGTAAATTGTTTTCCATGAGCAGAGAATTTGGGTTTTATCATAGAGTACCTCTTTTATATATAAATGTTTCTCCATTATATGCTTATGGCTACACTCTGTTTAAGACTTCAGATCCTTGCCATTGGCATACTAGAGTCCCAAGAATATCCCAGGGTCTTAAAAGACAGGTCCTTTGGACACAGCTTCCATTGTACAGTCCTTGTAGTGGGGAGCTCAGCACCCCAGCCACTTAGGTCATGTTGAGACGAGATTAATCATCAGAGATGCCTTTGTTATGTCACTTATAAACCAGCTTTCCTACAATTCCTCCACCCAGACACGTCAGCCACTCTTCCTTTGCACACAACAATGCTGAGAGACATGAGGATAGCCAGTGCATCTACTGACATCTAAGCAGAGGTTAAGCAGAGGCTGACAGCACTTCTCAGAGCTCAGTGTGCAAAGGAATCAATCACCTGGGGCTGTGGTCCCCTCCCCCTGGCTGAGGATTGGTACTGCTTCTTGGCCTGTTAGGAACCAGGCTGCACAGCAGGAGGTGAGACAGGGAAGCTTCATCTGTATTTACAGCTGCTCCTCATCCCTCACATCACTGGCTGAGCTCCACCTCCTGTCACATCAAGGGTTGCATTAGACTCTCATAGGAGAGTGAATTCTATTGTAAACTGTGCATGTGAGGGATCTGGGTTGAGTGCTCCTATGACAATCTAAATCCTCCCCCTACCCCTGTACATGCAAAAATTGTTTCCATAAAACCAAAAAGGTGGAGGACCACTGATCTAGGAGATCTTGTGAGGATGCAGAGTGAGATTCTGGATTTCTAACAAGTTCCCTGTAATGTGGAGGCTGCTGGTCCATGGACTCACAGAGACACTGGCTGGGGGTTAAGAGAGCCCACCTAGGCTTGGCACCTGTGGCTTAGCAGTTAGGGCACATGCTAAACAACAATGATAGCAGCAATAAAAAATAGCCGGGCATTGTGGCAGGTGCCTGTAGTCCCAGCTACTTGTGATACTGAGGCAAGAGAATCGCTTAAGCTCAGGAGTTTGAGGTTGCTGTGAGCTATGGCGCTCTACTGAGGGCAACATAGTGACACTTTGTCTCAAAAAAAAAAAAAAAAAGAGAGCTCACCTAGAAGTGAGAGGGGCCTGAGGCTTAGCTCCTCCCTGTGGGCAGTTACATTCTATCCTATGCTGTTATCTTCATTACAATAAAATGACAGCAATGAGGCCACTCACAGATTAGTGTGAGCGTGGAGACAGGCTCAGGGCCCCCGCCTGGGGCCAGCACGGGCATAGTGTGCTCCCCAAGGTGTGTTCTTAGGCAGTTTTAGCTGAACCAGCCCAGGGTCTTCCCTCATTCCCTCCCCAGGAGGGAAGATTAAGATTAAACAAAAGATTAAGGCAACATCTACAGTTTCCACCAACAGCATGTTTTCAAAATTCTCATTGCTGTCCTATTGCACACAATGGTAGAAATAGTGTTTTTCTTCTTGGCAACCTCCATGAGTGAAATACCAAGTCAGAAGCTGAAGGACTTATCAATAAAGGTCTATCCTGCAAGGGTACCCTGGTTCAGTTTTTGTGCTGATTAGAAATGCTAATGAACATTTAGCTAAATCAGTATATTTTGATATGGCAAGATAGACCTATTAGTATTTAATGCATGTTGTCTTTGATGGAAAGGTTAAAGCTGGGGAAATTCTGGTTTCTTCCTAAGTTAGTGCCCCACTTTATGTTTCTAGACTTGGCTCAAGTGCCATCCTCTAAAGGAAGTCCCTTTTCCTTCCAGGCAGGTGCTCTTCAGAGAAAGCTATTAAATCATTCAATGCACGGGATCATCATTGTACATTTTCTCTATGACATTTTAGCTCTTTGAGTGCAGAGATCCAAACTTATTATCATCTTATCTTCAGTACCCATCAGGTGCCTGGCACATGGCAAATGTTTGTAAAAGGGAGAGAGAGAGGAAGGAAGGAAGGAAAGAAGGGAGAGAAGAAAGGAGGAGAGAGAGAGAGGAGAGGGAGGAGAGAAGGAGGCATAAATGACATCCCTCAGGAACAAATGGGAAGCAGAGAACATCACTGGCGAGAGTGGGCTTGCCTGGGTAGGGACTCTCACCTTGTGTTCCGGGAAGGCACCACTTACTTCTAGGAACAGGGGCTCTTTGCTGTAAGCAAGTGGGGGCTTCCTTCTGGCTGACTTGCTGGGAGCAAGTCTTCATGTTTAGCTCTACCCACAACTCTGCCAATATTGCTTCTAAGAAGATGACTGCTTCCCCAAGTCAATCCCTACAGGTCATATTTTTTCCTTGTAGGGACACAGTTATTACAACTGTGGTTGTTATTGAACTGAGGGATTTTCTTTTGTTGGACAATTCTTTTCCTGGGGCTCTGAGAATTTTTAAATGAGGCATTATTTTTCATATTTTAGTAAGATAAAAATAAAGTGGACAGGCTGCTGGAGATGATTTGGTGGCAGAGTCAAAACGCCATTTTGTTCTTGTCACTTGGACCCAGTGAATGACTTGTGGGCACCCCATTTCTGGGACAGTGGCCTGCTTGCCCTTCTGGCCAGTCATCTGGCTGACTCGCCAAGTGTGGTCAAATTGAATGGCATTGACTGGTGTGTGTGTGTGTGTGTGTGTGGTATTTTCACAATGAAAATCAAGTGTGGCTACATTTGTTGGGAAAATAAATAGATATAAAATCCTGAATCCAAATCATGACCTAGAAGTGCTCAAAGTCCCTGAGAGTCCTGGATTTGGATATGTCTTAGACTTGGTGGGCTGTGGGCCTCCCTACCTTCCCAGTGTGGAAACAGCACCTTTACCAACAGAGCAAGGAAGACGTGTTTTACACGTCCTCTGGTCCTGGGCAGCATGGTCCTGGCAGCTGCTGAGGTTTCTAAACAAAGAGGGGGTGCTCTCTGTTCCCGTGTTTCCCATGGAACAAGAATTAAGAGGCTTCAGCAGAAACTGGGGGCAGAAGCCCATGAGAACTCAGTGGTTTCCTTCTCAGCCTGCTGCCCTCAGTGGCCACCTGCTCTCAGACCCTCAGAGTCTCAAAGGCACAGTTGCTACACTCTACTCCCTTTAGTTGATTCAGATACTTCCCTCCAAATTCGCAAAGGTTGGGAACTTAGGGACAGGGCAGGACACAATTTCCTTTTGAATGCAGACCACAAGTACCAGTCACTAAGTCAGGGTGGTCAGGGTCTGACTCAGCTTTCTCAGGCTTGGTCTTGATCTTCGGTCTTCTTGATGTTTGCCCCACCCCCACCTCCTACCCCCAGCACTGCCGGAGGCCTGGTCCCAAGAAGGCACAGGCAGGGGTTGCAGGACTGAGGTAGGACTTGGGGCTGTAGGCATGAGAAGGCATCTCTGGCCAGACCTGACCCCTGCCAGCCACAGAAGGAAACTAGGAGTCCAGGGATAGAACCACATCTGAAAACTTGTCTCATTTTTTAAAAGGTGGCCTTTTCTTTATCAGAAAATAGCCTCAGGAGGCAGGTTTCCTCCTCTGAAGAAACCCATTCTATGCCAAGAAACATTTCTGCAAGGGTGCCTTGGATCCATCCTCCAGTTCCACCTGAGTTGACTTGGAAACTGGCTGCTATATCTGAGGTGGGGTTCAGGGGTTTGGTGGGTGCAAGGTCAGAGGAACCCTCAGGACCAGTAATGGCCAGGACAGGGAGGGAGGGACAGAGAGAGGAAGGGCAAGAGGCGAGTGGAGTGGATCTCGGGAGGGGCATGGAGGGGACTGTCAAGAAAGCAACTCCATTCTTCAGAGGGGACCCCAGAGGAGAGCCCTCCAGATGAGGTTGCCTCAAGATCCCCACTTCCTTTTGGACTTTAGGGCTGTCAAAAGGCTAAGCGTGTAGTTGTAGTGGGGTGTGTGTGTGTGGCTTATTCTGGGGCAGGGGAAGTAAGCTCCTTTGGGTTTATCTGGGAATGGGTGGGGGTCAGTCTGCTGCCATTCTCAAGAAATGCCCTCTGTGGCAAAGTCCTCCAGGTCGTCTGTGGAGATGATGCCCAGGCCTGGTGCTTCTGTGCCCTCCTCTTCTGGGCCCTGGGGAGGCCTCTGGGGGGACTGGCCTGCAGAGTGCTGGGTGGGGTCACCCTGAGACCCCAGGGCCGGCAGCAGTCCAGCCTCATGGGCACTCTGGGGCCTGGCTCGGGCTGCCCTGCGGGTGCATGGGGTCTGCCTGAGGAAGGTGGGGGCAGAGAGCTGAGAGGAGCAGCGCAGGGGCATCAGGGCTGTCACAGGCACGGGCCGGAAGCCGGGGTACAGCATGTAGGGAGCAGCCAGGGCATCTGGCAGGGGCGGCTCAGGGGAGGCCCCCTCTGAGGAGGGGACGGAGACCTTGACATACTTGCCCGTCTCTGGGTCATAGAAGGTCTTGATTTTCACCTGGAGTGGCAAGTCGAAGACAAAGTACTCTCCAGACTGGGGATCCTGGAGCACCTTCTGCTTGGCAGGGTAAGAGGGTAAGGGTGTGAGGGCCTGGGGTCCCCCAGACTGCCTCCTGACAAGCTCTGGGAAGCCAGACACAGAGTGGCGGTGCAGGGGAGGGGGCAGGGAGCGGACTATGGGGAAACTCTGTTGGGGTCTCTCTCCGGGGGATGGTGGCCTTTGCTCTGTCCAGTCCAAGTCCTCAGGGCAAGGCTTTCCCTCTCGGGACTCGCCATGCTTCTCTAGCACCTGCTCAGTCTTTCTCCTCTTGCTTGCCAGCTTCTTCGCCCGCCGCAGAGCCTTCTCTGTCTTGGGAGGGACTGCAGGTGGCTTGCCGGCTGCCCTTTCCAGCTGCACAAGATGCTCCAGCCTCCCAGGAGTGCCAGCAGAGCTGGCAGCCACATCTGGCAGGGAGCTTCTTGGAGAGAGTGTACGGAGGTCTTCTGCTGATGGCTCAAGTTGAGGGTCTGAGCTGGCTTCCCACAGGAGGGCATGGGTCAGGTCCTCCCTTCGTGTAACCCTGGCAGGACCAAGGCTGGCCCAGGGGCTGGCCTGAGGATCCTGGGACAGCAGCTCCAGTTCACTGGTGGCAGGGGAGCACACGCTGCTCTCCTCCATGGAGCTGGAGTTGGGAGAAGTTACCATCTCACCAGGGACCAGTCTTCTCCAAGGTGGCCCTGCTCTGGGTGTAGACAAAAAGTGGCTATTGAAATCTTGTGTCTGTTCTTCCCAACAGGTTTCAGGCTGCCATGGTAGTGGCTGGTCTTCTAAGTCACCCTCGGGTAAAGCAATTGTGGGGATGTCCCGGGGGGTGGCCAGCTTTCCTGAGTCTGTGGAACTTCTCTTGCTATCATTTGCCATGACTGTACGTGCTGCATCTGGAGGTGGCTTCATCCCGTTCCCCTCTCCCACCAGAGCCAGAGATGGAAAATTCCCCTTTGGGGCAAGCTGAGGAGTCTCCACCCTGGCTGTGCCAGACACCTGCCCAGGGTCCTTGGTGACATCACAGGCCATGAGCTTCACATGTGTGCCCTGTGTGTTAGCAGGTGTCAGCATGCCAGGCATTTCCTGGCTTCCTGGGGTACAGAAACCAGCATCCTCGCCCCATCCTGGCCTTGGTGAGTCCTCTCTGTGACCACTGCCAAGAGAGTCCTCAGAGGACATGGTCCTCAGGAGAGGCAGCATAATAGGTTTTATTACGGGGGTGGCTCTGAGTGTGTTGTCTTTAATTGGAAACAGTATGTGCTTGTTTGCTGCAGAAGATGGCGAGGGCATAGGGTCTTTGGCATGTGGAAGGGAGGTACTCCTATGTCCCCCAACCCAAGTGCCTCTGAAATTAGCTTCCTCTGTTGGTGCCTTCCTGGGTCTTCCTCCTACAGACACACTTTCCCCTTCTCTTTGCAACGCTTCCCTCTTGCCATGCTCTTCCACATGTGTGTGCCCGTCGCTTAAGGCACAGCACTGTGGCTCATCTCCCCCCATCACCTTCTCCTTCTCATCCTTCTGACTGTCACCTGCACTCAAATCATTCTTCCTGTCTTCCCGCTGGCTCTCAACAAACCACGTCTTCTGCTGATCATCAAACGAGGCAAATGATTGATCTGAAGAGCTGGTGCTGAATTTGGCCTTGCTTTTGAGGCCTGGCATAAAATCAGACTGGGTGTCGCTGTAAAACACATCTTCCTCCTCGGGAGACTGGGGCCCTGGGGAGAATTTCTGGTTCAAATGTGGGTTCTGAAGTCCTCCCTCTCTCTCTGGTTCTGTCTCTTGGGAGATGGATCTCAAGAACCCATTTTCTAGCTGGTGGGTCTTAGTTTTCTCTGTAGTCTCTCCAGCCTCAGACTCCCCGTGGCAAAGCTTCAGGGAGAGCTGCTTCCTGGGATGGTGTTCCCTGGGGTCTGGACACCATCCAGACCTGGGCGGACCCGTCTCTGATTCTTTATCTCCATTGTTGTTCTCATGACTGTTCCTCTCGGAGGCTTCTCCGTTGACACAGAAAGGTATACTGGAGATGGTTGGAGGTGTGCTAGGAGTTAGACAGCTGTCTGTAGGGGACTCACTGGGGTTGGCTGTAAGGTTCTGGGCACTGATCTGTGATACATTGGGGGCATCTGCAGGTCTCTCCTTGGCAAGCTCCTTTGGGGGGCTTTCCTGGAGCCCATTGGGAAGCACACCATTGCTGATGGGCTCTTGCTTTCCATCAACTTTACCTCTGGTTTTCTCATCTAGGCCTCTCAAAAGAGGCGAGGAGCTGTATGTGCTCTTAACACGCTTCCGAACATCCTTGAGGTTGAACAGCAGGCTAGAGGCTTTGGCCTTGTAGCTGTCTCGCTGCTGACATTCACTGGGCTCCTTCTCTTGATATCCATTGAGCTGTCCCGGAGGTGAGGGGGCTGTCTCCGCTGGTTGAGCATCGGATGAATCTAGGGCATGCTTGGTGGGTATGACAGGCGTCAGCAGCTTGCTGATGTTAAAAGGGGGATCGTAGTGCTCGCTGGGGTCCACAGGCATATCAAGAGCATCATTTTCTGGAAATTGCCCCTGGGGGTCGTGCTTTGTGTACAGAGGCGGGTCTCTCCTAGAGGTTGGCTTCTTTTCTTCTGGAGCTTTCTGTAGACTTTCTTTCCCTCTTTTGTCAGTCTTTGGTTTTCTCCACGGGGCCTGGGTTGGCTTCACCTGGGGGTCAGGCTGTGAGCTGGAGGCTTTTCCTTCCGTAGTGAATGACTGGGCTGCTGGATCCCTGAATCCCCAGGGTCCGGATGCAGATGGAGCCCCGGTGGCCAGTATGTTTTCTTCCTGATGGAAGCTGGGCTGGGCTTGGCTGGGAGAGTGTTTGCACTCAGGAGGATGGGCTTCTCTCAACAAGGGCATGTCCTCATAATGTTTGGGAGCTTTGCTTTCTGGGGTGGTTTCAGCATCCTTTCTTTCCAGCAGCTTTGGTTGATGGGCATTCCATGATTCAAAAGCACTATTTTCACTGTGCAGAAAGGTCCCTCTGTGAGCCCACTCCTTGCTCCTTCCAGGCTCCCCCAGGGACAGCTTGTGGGGTGGTGAGCTGGTCGCCCTGTCAGGTGTTGGGAGGAAGCTGCTGGAGCTGTGACAGGCCATTTCGGGATTCTTGGGGGACTCCTGTTCTCCATGCTTCCTGCCGGGCTGGTGGCCGCCCTGATGGGCACTGGATACTTCAGCGGGCACCCTCCTGACGGTCAGAAAGGCAGAATCAAAGCAGAAGTTGACACTGCTGTCTGGAAGGGGAGCAAATTTGGGGGGATTTTTCAAAGCGGGTGGCTTGCTGGTGGCAGGCCTGCTCTCACAGCGTTGGCTCTCAGTCCTGTCAAAGGATTTAATTAGTGATGACACTTTGGACATAGGCTTGTGGCTGCTTCTCAGGCCAGCAATTGGCACCTCCAGTCTCCTCTGCACTGGCGTAGGTGGGGGGCTACTTTTGGGGTACTTTTCCTCTCCTTGAACGTACTTGGGTTGCTGTTGGAGGGTGGCTGCCCAGCCTGCGTGCTCTGTGCCTTGGGATGGTAACTGGCTCCAAATGCCACTCTTCCTGTGGGTGTGGCTCACTGTTCCTTGGTGTAAAGTCCGAAACATCTGGCGACTGGTGTCTGGGGACAGGGCCAGGTCGGAGTCATGGAAGGAGGCGTCCTCTGAGACGCACAGGCTCCGGAATGCCCGGTCCGTGAGGCTGCTCACCTCCCTGTCTGCATCGTCCAGCACACTGCCGATGCTTGAGGAGTCGCTGAAGCCATCTGTGCACTTCTTGTTGCCCTGCATCATCCGTCAGCTTGGGAAGACCGTCAGCCGGGGGCGATTTTGGTGATGATTCTGGCAAGGATTAGATGTAGGCCTGTTTCCACAAAACCAGAGCTCTCTGTCAACCAGATGCAGTTACTAAGCGGGTTTATTTTTTCTCTGCAAAAAAAAAAAAGAACAAGTGTGAACAGAAATCCAATTTAGCAGCTCTATGCAAGACCATTTGCTGGTGATGGTTTATGTGTCAGCTTGGCTAGCCTCTACCCAGTTATCGGTTAAACACTGGCCCAGATGTTATGGGGAACACTAGCTTAGATGTTACAGGGAAGGCATTTTTTAGATGTGATAAACATAAAAGTCAGTGGACTTTGAGTAAAGCTGATTAGCCTCCATCATGCAGGTGGGCCTCATCCAATTGGTTGAAGGCTTTAAGAGAAACAAGATTGAGGTCATAGGCAACAAAAGCAAAAATAGACATGTGGGATTATATTAATCAAAAAGCTTTTGGACAGAAAGGGAAAAAAATCACAAAAATAAAAAGCATCCTATGGAATGAGAAATAATTAGGTACAAATCATATATGTGATAAAAGGTTAATATCTAATAAAATACACAAGAAACTCTTACAACTCAATAGCAAAAAACCAAATAAACCAATTTAAAAATGGCTGAAGGAACAGAATAGATATTTCTCCAAAGAAGACATACAAACGGCCAAGAGGGATATGAGAAGGTGCTCAGTGTCATTAATCATCAGGGAAATGCAAATCAAAACCACAACGGGCCTTGTGCCTGGTAGCATAGCTATTATCAAAGACATGAAAGGCAACAGGTGTTGGTGAAGATGTGGAGAAGAGGGAACTCTTGTATCCTGTTGGTGGGAATGTAAATTGCCTTCACCAGGAAAAACAGTATGGAGTTTCCTCAAAAAATGAAAAATAGAATTATCATATGACCCCACAATCCCAAAGGAAATAAAATTAGAATCTCAAAGAGGTAAGTGAACACTCTATCCATGTGTTCACTATGGCACTACTGACAAGCAAAGACGTGTGAGCGTGCTGAATGTCTACCAGTGGGTGAATGGCTAAATATGGTAATATGTGCATACAATAGAATATCATTCAGTCTTACGAAAGAAGAAAATTTTGACATTTGTGACAACATGGGTGACCTGGAGGACATTATGCTGAGTGAAATAAGCCAGTCGCAGAAAGACAAATACTGCATGATGTCACTTAATGGAATCATACAGTATTTGTCCTTTTGTGACCAGCTTATTTCACTTCGCATAATGTCCTCAAGGTTTATCTGTGTTGCAGGACGTGTTAGAGTTTCTTTTCTTTTTTTTTTTTGAGACAGAGCCTCAAGTTGTCCCCCTGGGTAGAGTGCTGTGACGTCACAGCTCACAGCAACCTCCAACTCCTGGGCTCAAGCGAGTCTCCTGCCTCTGCCTCCCAAGTAGCTGAGACCACAGGTGCCCGCCACAATGCCCGGCTATTTTTTGGTTGCAGCCATCATTGTTGTTTGGCAGGCCTGGGCTGGATTTGAACCCGCCACCTTAGGGGTATGTGGCTGGCACCTTAGCCACTTGAGCCATAGGCGCCGAGCCAAGTTTCTTTTCTTTTCAAGGCTGAAGATTCCCCTGTGTGTGTGCACGTGGGTACTACATTTTGCTTATCCATTCTTCCATGGACGAGCACTTGGGTTGCATCCTACTTTTGGCTATTGTGAGTCAGGCTGCCATGAATCTGAGTATAAAAGGATCTCTTTGAGAACACGCTTTCAGTTCTGTTGGGAATACTCATATAACCAGACGTGGAATTGCTTGGTGATATGATAGTTCCATTTTTAATTTTTTGAGGAACCTCCAGACTATCTTCCATAGTGTCTGTGCCAACTTACATTCTTAGCAACAGCTTGCAAGGGTTCTGGTTTCTCTACATCCTTGCCAACATGTGATTTATTTATTTATTTAGGATAGCAGTGTCCCAATGGGTGTGCAGTGGTGCACGACATTCTTTTAGGGATCCTATCTGAGGATGCTGCTTTTAAGACCTTTACTGTTCCTGTGTACACCATGGAATACTACGCCGCCATTAAGAAGGATGGAGACTTTACGTCCTTCATGTTCACATGGATGGAGCTGGAGAATGTTCTTCTCAGCAAAGTATCACAAGAATGGAGGAAAAAGTATCCAATGTACACACCCCTGTTATGAAACTAAT
>CAUYQV010170313.1:0-13870 GCA_963574575.1 Galagoides demidoff
TCCAACTCCTGGGCTCAAGCGAGTCTCCTGCCTCCGCCTCCCAAGTAGCTGGGACCACAGGCGCCTGCCACAACGCCCGGCCATTTTTTGGTTGCAGTCATCATTGTTGTTTGGCGGGCCCGGGCTGGGGATTCGAACCCGCCAGCTTAGGTGTACGTGGCTGGCGCCTTAGCCGATTGAGCCACAGGCGCCGAGCCACCATATTATTTCTTAACACAGATCTTAGAAATATACAACACAAACAGGTAATCTTGATGGCAAATTGTGTAGGGATTTGTGGGCCCCCACTTGAAATAGATCCATGAATCCAAGGATGTGCTGAACATGAATCCAGGGAGAGACAGGAGCATTCAGAAGGACCCGAACACCCTTGTGTTCTACTTGCATCAGAAGCCTTGGGTACTTACATATGTGCACACACTTTTTAAGCTGGAAGTGAAAATACCCACGAATCAGGTGTTTCTGGACGATATGCAGACAGAGGTGTCTTGAGGTCAGCTGTTCTGCTCCTGCCGTTTTCACTGTGGCCTGGACAGTGGGGAAAGAAATTGTTATTCAGTTTTGTCAAATAGTGAAATCATTGTAAGGTGGTTAGAAAATGCAGGGACATTTTCTAAAATCCAGATCAGTGCTTTTGTTAGAGCTCTGCGCTATCAACACACAGACCTCTGCCTGGAGTGTACTCCTTTTGCTAGGTGGCCAGGGGGACAAACAGGGGACAGTTCTTGCCCTTGTCCTAGCGGCCAGGTCCGTTTGCTCTCCTCCATCATTCCCTACTTCTCCGCCCAAACCAGGTGAATCCCGTGTCTGGGTTGTCTTGTGCACATCTATTCTCGCACTGGCTGCGGCTCAGGCCTGGTGGCTGTCTTCCTTGGTCTGGTCTGTCTGGTCGCTCCGCCGTGGCCTCATTCCAGCAGGTCCTGTATCTTACCCATTTTAGTACTTCAAGTTCCTAACACGCTCTTGGTAGATATAGGCACCAATCTGTGCATGATTGTTCAGTGATAAGGCTATCAGCCTTCGGCTGCTCTGAATATTGACTAGAAAGGCAGAAGAGGGCCCCCAGGGCACAGGCTTTGCCAGGCCTGCCCGGCTGCTTAGGGAATCTGCTGCCCTCACTCAGACTCAGGTCTTGCACCACCGCTGGGACTTTGACTCTTAGGAATGAGTTTTCTCAACGTTGCCATGATTGAAATATCACAGGGGTTGTACTGTAATTTTTAACAAAATCTCGATTAAGATGTGGTTGATGATAATGAGAAAGGGGAGATATCGAGAACCTGGATAAAGATAAGATTCTATGATGACTCTTAGTTTATCTGTAACCTCAAAGGATAGACGACTACTGAAGGAATTGCAGGCATGTCTGTTATTCTGTTCAAGAGACTGTTGTGTTCTACCCCCAGAGCAGCCCTGTGCAGGGGCCTCTGACGTCAGCTGAAAAGTCCGAGGGATCTAACCGGCAGCTGGGATGTGCTCAGTTGCTGTAAGGCGCACAAGATGCTTTTTGTGTAAAACCTAAAGTTTTATTTAGTTTACCTGGGAAATATCTTTTAGTAGCTTAAGAAAGCAATAAAGTGACTAAAAATTCATGGAACATTGATTTCATAATGGATGAGAAACTGTAGCATGTCCCAACAATATCTGCTGAATTCACAAGCTTCTCAGATGAAAATTATAATAATTTTATTATAATATTTTCCACTGAAAATAATCAAAGATTATTCTTTATACCTTTATACATCCTTTATTCAGTATATGCATATATAGTTCAAAGTGTCCAGCGTACAGGTAAAGAATCATTCAAGTTTAACTGTGGTTAGAAAGGGAGACAAACTTCAGTTTATTTATAAGTAACAAATATGTACCAGATATAGATGTGCTCCTCATGAAAAGTAACGACATGTAAAATTTCCCCTACTTTAGTATTTTCTGTAGCCCACTAGAAAACTTGCAAGTTGGGGATTTTCTAATAATTTAAATAGGAAGGAAAAACCTTGGGAGGCAGGGAGGTTTGGTCTCAGTGTGTATTTTTCACTTTGAGTGGGAGAGCTCTTACCTCACATCAAATTACCCAGGCAGAAATCCCGCCCCTCTGAGGACAGCGACTGCGTCACTCCACTCCGCCTGTGTTTCTGATTTTGGCTGACGGGCTATTTAAAACAATGTCTCCTTCCCCTGCACCTTTGATTTTTGGCTCAGGTTAATGCTGTAGTTGCTGTAACTTTGATTTTGCTCCTCCTGTTAGAGGTCCCTCGGCTTTAGTCAGACGGGGGCCGATCATTAACCGCTCAGACTGCTGTCCCATTTTCATAGCTGCAGACCCCCATCAGGGGAACTTTGTGCTGGGAGAGATTTTTTCTGAGTAAGGGCTGCGGAAGAGGGAAATAGGAGAATGGGCACAGACAGAGCTGACAAGAGACAGGAGAGAAACGTCTTCATTAGTTAGCAGGTCTGGGCTACTTTTAGGCCAGAGATATACCTTTTTTTTTTAAAAAAAGGGGAAAATCCTAGTTTAACTAAATCACATATAGAATCCATCTCAATTGGCTCCTAATTGAGTTTTCTTTATCTTTTAGGACTGTCCCTCCCTCCACTTCCCTTGGCTGGCTTCTGGTCTCTCAATTACAATATCACTTTTCACAAGGCAAAAATATAGAACCATCCTTTGTATTTTTATACAGTTTTGTAAGACATTATCTTACGGGTATAGGCTTTTCCCAATGAAAAGACACTGGCAAATAAAAAGGGAGGGGAGTTTCTGAATATATGTATTTCTGAATATAGGATTTGGTGCTGTACCACCAGACACAGCATGAAAATTCAACATTTAAACATATGTTATGAAGAGGGGGATGGCTACAGAAATTATGGGGCATCTGGATTATGCGATATTTTGCAGACTTTAATACATTAACTGCCATGGGAGCTGTATTTAACTTATGCTAATTTTGAATCTGGGGCCTTGTGTAGCCCATATAACTCACATGTCTCTTGCACATTTACTGCCACACTAGAAAAATATTTTTTTTTTCCTGGGGGCCATGGTGTTTTGTTAGGTCAAAACAGGTCAAGAGATCTGTGAGTTATATATACTTCACAAGGCCCCTGGCTCAAAACTAGTGTGAGTTAAATAAAACTCATGTGGCAGGTACTTGACCTAATAAAACATGGTGGCCCCCAAAGAAAAAAACATTTTTTTTTTCTAGTGCGACACTCAATGTGTTTAAAAAGAGTGATGTAAATCTATGGAATCAGGAGTAAAGAACTCAGAAGTCCAGAGGGCCAGGCTGGGGTGGGGTGGGGGCTGTGGGAGTTGGAGACATCCTGGAGAACGTGGGTTCCTCCGAAAGGGCCAGACAATGCACAGATCCTGTTTCTGGTAGGTTCCATGGGACAATTGGATGCAATGTGGTTGGATCTTTTTGTTTAAGAAAAAAAAAGGAAATACGGGCTCTTCTATGTTGAAAACAAATTCAAAAAATTTAAAAGGGTTGTGAACTGTTGGCTACTAGTTTGTGACTTGGAACGATGAGACCAGGTGTTAAATGGAGGGAAGCAAGTTACAGAGCAACACGTTGGGTTGGTGTTGTTTGCTACTGAACAAACAGCGGCAGGAAACCAAGCCCCTCCTCTGTGCCGAGTGTGTCTCCATGTGTGTTTGTAGACTGAGGAGAAAGGTCTGCAGTGCACTCTCCACATCGGGGGTGTCCCCACAGAGGAGGGAGGGTGGTGCCCATGTATGTGCAGGGAGGGGTGTGCTGGGGTAGGGTGATTGTGCTTTCATTTTGTCTACTTTTGAATTGTTGACATTTTAAAAATAGTAAAAATGTGCTCATTAATTATGTCATTAAAAGTGGTCTAAAACAAGGTCTTATTACTAAAGTTTTCCCCTTTTCTTGTAATGCCCTTATTTTAGGATGAGGCCATAAAATAGAAAAAGTAAAAGCATTTGGAAGGAGTTTACCTTTCGGGACACGGCACGGCCTCATTCATACGAATGATCTGATACTGACAGGCTTGTGAAAGTCTGCTGAAATGGGAGCACTTTCATGGAATGCTACAGACTGATAGACTCAATTTTGTGACGCTAAGGCAGGGTTCTCAACCTGTGGGTCGAGACCCACAGGAACTGCATTAAAGGGTTGTGACATTCGGAAGGTTGAGAACCACTGCTCTAAGGAAACATCAAAGCCTACTTTTATTTAAATGTATATTGGCTTTGTTTTTTCATAGATAAATTGATAACTCTTGGGTTGTAAAGTGTGTGCTGGGTCATGCAACGGTGGGGTCTTTCTGTTCTGGCACTGGTCAGAGGCTTCCTTAATGGGAGCAATTTTGGAAACGGGTTTTATTAATCAAGTGTTAGATGAATGAACCACTATAAGCCTGCCTGCCACTCCCGTTGGGATGACAATTCAAAGTAAATAACCCGCCAGTGGATGGCTACATGACTGTCCATAATATAAATGTCTGTACTTTGAAAAATTATTTAGTAGAACAAGTTAATATCTTTTCCCCTACATTTTCTAAAAAGAAAAGAAAAAAGAGAAAAATAATGAAAGAGCCCTTATCATTTAGATGAAAAATATTTGGGGGAACAAAAGCATTTGTTTCCAATACGAGGTATATAAAGTGGAAATACCAAATGTATTTTCTTCTGTGCATTTTGCGATTGTCCCTATGCTGCAGAGCTTACGATCGAATGATTCATAGACAACATGGTGAAATGCTGTGTAAGTTCACGCTGTATGTGAACTCTTGTAAACTGCGGTGCTGACATGAACTCAGCCTTCGCCATTCCAACTCATTGTTTGAAAACACATGTTCTACTTCCAGAGGGGCAAAGTCTCCCTAGACAAAAACTGTGGCTCTGATTCCACACCACTACCGGTGATTAAAAAAAAATCTCCTAACAATTAAATACTTAAGTAATAAGACAATTACTCCTCTTGGAATTTCACGTAAGCCTTTCCTCAGCAGGAGGAAAGTTAGGGAGCATATACCATTCAAAATATTACAAATGGCCCAGGGGAGGGTGCGAGGTTTTTTTCATTACCCAGGGCTGAGTAAGGGGAATAAAAGGATGTTGTTGCCCTGTTTTATTATCCGCTCTGCAGTCTAGTGCCGCTTTGGGACTCCTGGGAAAGCCGCCGTGTTATCTTAAACGCACTGCACTATGTTGCCGAACTGAAGTGTTGGCGAGAACAGGGGCTCCATTATTTTTGCAGAGATTACCTGCTCCGAGGGAAACCTATACGGCATCCTTTCTGACCTGTTTGGTACTGTGATGTTGATAACCAGCCACACTTTCCAGCCCCTTATCGTGCCTTCTATGGGATAATCTTTTCTTCTGGATCTTAATTCTGCTAATAGCGCCCTTGACTGGCTGCCAGACGGCAAACACAGGCAGGTGAAAAATGAACGGCTCCAGCCTGGCCGCTGATAACTTCCAAAGGCTTTTTATTCTCCGAATTCCCTCCAAAAAATACAAGATGACAGGAAACCTGTGGATCCCCTTCCTCCTGCTCGTCTGCGGGCACCCACTGCCCCGCCAGCCCTTTACCTTCTCATGATTTACTTATGACAGGGAATGGGTGGTTGATCTCCATTCTATTGGCTTTTCTTTTTAAGACATGTTTACCAATTTTTTTTTTTTTGGTAATTTAGGAAGTAATAGCTACATGTTAAAAGTAAAAAGTGGTTTGTACAGCAAAATGTTCTGCTCCTTCCTCACTCCTCAGAGACTGTGATGTGAGTCCTTCCCGACCTTTTCTACATATATATTGTTTTGTTTATTTTTATTTTATCTCAGGTGAATAGGAGGATACATACAATTGGGCTACATACAGGTTTTTTTTTTTCTTTTAATGACAACTAAAAATGATACTGAGCTATTCCTTTCGTGTTCTAATATTTCATGAAGAGCCTTTCTTAGTCTCTACAAATATTCCTCATCTTTATTTAATGACTATAAGATACTCCATACTATGCACGTAATTTATTCAACCAGTCCCTATTAATAAGCATTTTTATTGTGTCCAGTCTTTCTATATTTTATGTGTCATATATTTCTACTTTCATTTTCTGCAGTTAAAACTTTTAAATTTTTACTGTTGTCCAAGAATTACTTCTTCTATTTGTTTCTTTTTAGCCCCCACATTTTTTTATACGTTTTGGTTTCTACATTATTTTAAAAAACAGGAACACATGATATGGTCAAATTAAAGGTAAGGTTGGAGAAAGCTATTAAATATTTGTCATATAACTGATGATGAGACTTAATGTCGCTTAAAATCAGTGTCCATCACAGATATGCAAAATCGTTTTGGACTAATAATTTCCTGATTTATTATCTGTAGAAGTGAGTTATATAATTCCATGGAAACAAAATATTTTGTGAAATCGACATACTGCCTTGCAGAGGACTTGAACTCTACAAAGCGCTGAAAACAGCTCTCTGCCTTGCCCTTTTGGGGTCTCTGCAAAGCCCAGAGCACAATTAGCAGGGGAGAAACAATGGCTTGTTTGCTCCAAGCTCAAGTTGTGTCCTCCTAAATGATTCTCAACCGTTCTGGGACTCTCAAACTTGGCCATCGGATCTAACTCTGGAGTGAAATCAATCTCAGAATAAGACTCATTTGGCACCGAAGTGGTGATTTAGGTGGAACATTTAAACATATGATTATAAGGTAAGTCCTGCTAAGGGGGCCTGGCATGATTAGCTTTGCTGGAATATATAAAAGTATCAACTGTTCCTTCAGGGAAATCATTTTAATAGATAACAGCATGTTGTACAATGTTTCATCACTGATATTTAGATCTAAATTAAGAGCAGTTGTGAGATGAGTTGCCGATTTTTCTTGTGATAAAAGGGAAATAGTTCAAGAAATATAGACCAGATGTTATCTTAATCCAGACCTCATGTAGAAAGGCACACCATGGACAGTAATCGTAGGCCATTCTACCTGTTTTTAATTTTCCTGCTCTCAGACACCCCCTGTGAAAAATAGATTAAACCAACACATCATTTATGCATCAGCGCAGGGACGGGGTTTACTCTGTAAGGAATGTACAGATTGAAGTTTGTAGCCATTGGGTTTTGATATATGTTATAAAATGCTCATTTGACAGTAGCATTTAAGAGGAAAAAACCTTTTGACATTCATAGGCTTAGAAGAAAAGTTCATAGTTTGGGGATAAGCCAGACTTCAGTAAAAATTCTTCAATTCATTTCGTCTTGACTCCGAGCTATACAGTCTGTAATAAATTTATATGAACCCAATATCAGAAAAATGGGGAATAAGAAACTTCTTCTGATCCTGGAAAAGGCTCTTGGTTCTTTTGTCTGTAGCTACACCAGGTTGAGTTCAGAACGGCTGAGGAAGGAAGCAGGGCTTAGCATCGTCCAGTGTGGGCTATGCAGTGTCCTTTGGCCTACGTGGGCAAGCGGACAGGGTTGTCAAGGGCTGTGTTGGCAGGAGAGGGGCGTCTCAGACATGTTTCTATCATGGATGCTGGGTTGTGCCTCTTACCCCACCATGTCTCGGTCTGGGGTGGGCTGGGCTAATTGGTGTGTTGCGGGTTAAAATTGGAATCTAGACAAGTCTGTGAAAGATGTACATACAGGTGAGAGGCAGCCTCAGAGCCCCCATAGAACAGACGGCGGCTGTAGGGGCCTGGCAGGGAAGCCTATGCCACCAAAGTGGGGTGGGGGGAGCCCAGAGGGAGGAGCAGGCTCTGATGAGCTGCGTGTAACTTTAAGGGTGCAAGGGCTACTCAGCTTCAATTATTTTTTTTCAGACAGTGTCTCACTTTGTCACCCTGGGTAAAGTGTTGTGGCATCTTATAGCTCACAGCAACCTCAAACTCTTGGGCTCAAAGTAATTCTCTTGCCTCAGCCTCTCTGGTAGTTGGGACTACAGGCGCCTGCAACCACACCTGGCTAGTTTTTCTATTTTTAGTATAGACAGGGTCTCACTCTTGCTCAGGCTGGTCTCAAACTCCTCAGCTTCCCAGAGTGCTGGGATCACAGGTGTGAGCCACTTTGCATGGCCTCAGCTTCAGTTTTTATTATCATTCAGGTTTTCTGGCCAATGTTAACAGTTACTTAGATTTCTTTTTGTTTCTACATCAATTAGAAGTCTATTTTTATGTAAAATCTTTTGGTTTCTTTTATTGTGGTAAAATATACATAATACGCAAATTACCATTTTAAGTGTACAGTTTAGTAATATTAAGTACAGTCACATTATTGTAAAACCATCTTCAGAAGTAGTTTCATTTTCTCAAATTTGAACTCTACCTATTCAGTAAAAATACCCCGTTCCCTATCCCCTTGCCGACCCTGGCAAACAACCATTCCACTCTGTGTCTCCATGACTCTGGCCACTCTGGGGCCTCATGGGTTTGAGTCACACTGTCTGACCTTTGGTGACTGGCATATTTCACTTTGTATATAACGTCTGCAAGGCACAGCCGTGTTGTAGCACGTGCCAAAGTTTCCTTCTTATTTTAAAGTCAGATATAGGCCATATTTTGTTTTATTTATTTATCCACTGATGGGCACCCGGGTTGCTTCCACCTTTGAGCTAATTTGAATAATGATGCTAGGAATCTCCTGATTTCTAAAGCAACGTGCTGGCCACAGAAGCATGTCTTCAGGCTGGACTGAGGTCTTCAGTGGCCTGTTTATGACCTGTGCCTCAGGAGAAGTGTGTGGCAGGTAAATCATACTTTTCCTCTACTGGAAAGTAGCCACACATAGAAAGGACACAAAAGTATTAATTTAACGGAGCTCCTAGTAGCCCAAAAGAGTTAAAGCAGACTGAATCCTCTTCCGGGCACACGTGCATTGTGACTGTGGCTGCCTCCAGGCCTTGCCTGCCGACGCCAGTGGCAGGCACTGTGCCCAATGGAACAACCAGGACAGCCCCTGTGTCCATCCCATGGAAAGACCCTTTAACAGCTGGCAAAACGCTTCATGACTTTTTCTAGGAGAATCAACGCTCTTCTCAAAATGTGATATTTCCATTTTGATTTCATGGCAGAGAAACAAGACTGCAATGAGAAGAATGAGCCTTCAGGGGCCGCCCACACAGCCCTGCCTGGCAGGGGGAGTTGCTCCAAACAGTTTCAATAGGGGTTACCATTCAGGATGTACATTTTAAAATGATTAACCTTCTGATGGCCAGTGAGCGCAGTTTAATGATCATTGTTGTTTTATTTGGAATGACAGCAAAAGCTTCAGAAAACTCATTTTCTTATCAGACTCCAGGCAAAAATGTGATTTTTGTCATCCTAAAGAAATGAGAGGAAATGACTGCAAGTTCTCCTAACTGGAGGTGACCTCGTTAGATTTATCTTGCAGGACGCTGTGTCCCAGTGCCGAGCGCCATGCACTGCCTACTGTAGGTGCTTGGTCAATATTTGTAAATACTGACCTTAGAACTGTATGCAATTATTATGGGAAGCTGTTCAAAGGGTTTCAAAAAGGATGAAAACAAAACGTGGGTTGAAACATACATCTCAGCCTGTTTAAATATTCTGAAATCTATCTTTGCTTTTAAAACAAAGACTTAACAAAAATTAGGTCTTAATGTAAAAAAGACCCTGTCAGTAGCTGCAGCAGTGGGACGTACAGGTTAATACTGAAAGAGTGTTATTAGTAATGACCAAGGACCTTTAGCCTCCTGTCCAAAACTCTGTTTCACTGTAGAGAATGAGAATGTAAACTCTACCGTGTTGGGCTTATTAGTGCATCCATCTTTTCATCATTTGACAGGTGGAAGTAGTAGTTCAGTTTTTAGTTTTAATTATAAGGGATTCCAGATGTAGAACGCTACACAAATTAAAAACAGAGCTGCTCGTATGTCTTTTCAAAGTAGGCTGACTTCAAGGTATCTGCTTTTCATTTCAAAATGTTATTAAAGCTATTACTAAGAAATTCACAGTCTTAGCCTGTTCCAATAATTGACACCTTTAAAGTGACTGAACAGATTTAGAGTGTGTAGAGAAGTAAATTTGTCTGAGAGAATGACCCTAATCATCTATTTCCATATAATAGACAAATCAGTGTCCTTGGAATTAGCTTGGGAGTTGATGAATTCAGCTAAAAGCTTCCCCCCTTCCCTTTCTCAGTTCTACTTTGGTCTTCCTAATCAAACTTAACTTAGCCATACCTGCAATTTAGGAGTGAGGATTTAACGGCGTGCGGTTCCTCCATTTTATTTTCCACCCTTTAGAAGAGCAAGAACATTTTCATGACAACAAAATAAGTGAAGTCTGAAACTTTTGGGGTTTTGTTTACTTTGATATGTAGCCTTGTGCACAAAAATTCTCCCGCATCTACTTCCTAGGTGGTTGTTCCTCGGACACTTAGAAAAGTGGTTTCACAAACAGCAGAGATTTTCAGTAATTAGAGGGATAGCTGGCTGGGCTGATAAATTAAAGAAATAACTTGTTTGGTGTAAACCGAGCCCGTTTCTCAGCAGAAATGTTAGGCTTTTATCCTCTGGAGTGTGATTGAAAGGGTGAGAAGTTAATTTGGCAGCCTCGTTTCTACGGTTTCAGAATGTTGCTCCCCACCCCCTGCTCCCCGCCCGGCGAGGGCCGGATCGCTGCGCTCTGCGCCTGGCCTCAGACAAGGCAGAACCGTGACCCGAAACGGAGCCCCTCTCCCCAGGGCACATTCTGAGCAGCAACAGCTCGGCTCAAGTGTTTCTTATGAACAGCCGTCCGAGCACTTGATCTAAATCACGCCATTTCCTTCACAGCATGGCACAGTTAACAAGTCCGTGCACCGACCTATCGGCAGATGGCGGTTCAAAAGGTGCGGGTCCCCCCAGCAAGATAAAGGGCAGGCGCTGTTCCAGGGGGACGCTCATTACGAGGGTGCAGCCGGGGGTGTGCGCGCGAGCCGGGCTGGGGCTGGGAGGGGGCGTCTTCTCGGATCTGGCCGGAGCTGGGCCAGGGACGTTCCTGTGGGAAGGGGCTCGCAGCCTCCCCGAGCGGGGACCGCACCGAGGGCCCCGGGGCGCGGCGCTTACCTTGCTCCACCTAAGTGCAGCCCCGGCAGGTATGAGGCAATTTCCTGAGCAAAGCCCCCAATATCAAAAGGAGGGGGTCCCCGCGAAGGCCCGCGCGCCCGGGCTGGGGACAGCGCGGGGACAGCTCTGGGTGCGCACTGCCGCGCCCCCCCCACCCCAGCCGGGGCCCGCAAATCACATTAGCGCTAAGGTCCATCGAAGACTCCGAGAGACATACTGGGCCTTGCACTTCAAAACAAGCCCAAATTGGAACCACATTGCGGGAGTGCTTCCCAGCCGACATTTATATTCCTCCAGTTACCAAACCCAGACTCGCTCGGCCCGGCGGGGAGGACGTAATGTATTAGGAAGGGGACGGTGTTCTCCTCCGGTCCCCTTTTATAAAAATGTGCAGGAACTTTCCTCGCACTGGCAAGGAAATGACTGCACGGCCTGAAAACGCGGATTCCAGAGCGCACGGGGGTGGGGGGGGTGGGGGGGGTGTCTCTGCCTGCTGGCCCTGGGGGGCAGTTGGAGAACCGCCTTCGGGCTGCGGGGAGGCCCTGGTGTCAGGCTACCCCGCGAGGTCCCGTGGGTCGTCAGGGTGAGATAGCCCTCAGGAGACCCCATCAACCGCCCCTCGGCCCACATTTGTGAGCGCATCTCTTTGGAACACACGGGACGGGGCGCCTGGGGAGCGCGGGGCGCGGGAGGACCGGGAGCGCGTGACCTGTGGAGGCCACGGCCGGGTTTCCTTTCTGCCCTCACTGCAGTGCGCGCACTGAGATGGACAGCAGTCCTGCAGCCCAGACCCTTCAACCGCAGGGCAGACGGCGGCGTGAGAGATGCTACTTTCAAGGGCTGCAGGGGAGAATTCAAATTCGCAGGGTGGCTTTGAGGTAACTGTGCTGCCGCAGGCCTCACCGCCAGCTTCCCTGCTCGCCGGTTCCCACACCCGGTCCCCACCACCATCAAAGGAGGTGGGGAGCCGGGAGGTGGGAGGTGGAACAGATGGACGAGGCCGTGAGGTCCAGGCAGAACCGACTCAGCTCGCAGGTGGCGAGTAGGTCCCCAGTGAAGAGCCCCCGGCGCCACGGTGCAGAGGCTGCCGTCACCGTCCTGGTCAGGTTTCTGAATGTCCTTCCATCAAGGATGCTGGAAAGGCGAAGAATGGAGGCCAGTAGGCCCCTGAACTGCTGTGAGCTGTGGGAATTCTTTTTCTGACCTTTATTTTGAGGTAGTATTTCCAAGTCTGAGGAACGACTCCGGAGAGAAAGAAATCCTCCTGGATTCCTGTAATTGAACAGGGTCTGTTCTGTGGGAGCCCCGGGCCCACAATGCGCCCTTACCTTAGATCATTGGGAAAACTTCATGCGCGGCTCCTATTTTAATTTTGTTTGGAATTTCCACTGGTACTCACGTGGAATCATCCATTCTTTCTTTGCTGGGTGTTAACGAGGCTCTCAGCTGAAAATAATACCTTATGGTTGTATAGGTGATGCCCAACATGCAAATTTATGGAAATTGGTCAGGGGTGGAGGCTTGACTCTGTGTCCCTGAAAGTAGCAGGACGTAATGTTACCGCGCCGCTCGCCCTGGGAATCCTTGTGAAGTACTTGTGGGGATCACTGCAGAGTGCAGGTTTAAAAGACAAAACAGTGAAATCAAAACTCAGAACGTGCATCTAGTGAGTTTTATGTTTTAGAGCATCACTTCAAGGGACTGTTCCCCATCGATGGTGCTGCTGCCAGAACGTTCTTGGAAACTCTCTTCTGAAATGGCCTTCAGAACCAGTTCCGGCCATTAGCTGGTTGCGTTCTGCTCACTCTCCCCGCACCTTGATCATTCCTTACCTGATTCATCAGACTTGATTCCAGATGACTCTTCAAATGCCCAAATACAGCCTCCAAGAATGAACTTCTCTTTCTGTCAACGAGTCCATTCATGAGCCAGAGAGCGTTCCCTGAAGGCCAGCCCAGCCAGAGGGAAGGCCAGGGAAGGACCAGACACTTTGTTCAACTCAAAAGCAAGTTCATTATCTCTGGACCATGCTCTTTAGTTAGTAGGAAAGCACATAGTGAATGGAGGGAGACCTGCAGTAAACAGCCTTCAGCGACCCCCTCCGCAGCCTCCCTATGGCCTGGCGGAATTTACCACAGTGCAGGTGTCAGTCTGATGTGACTTCAAAGGACAAGGTTATCTTAATGACCCAAAGTTACAGTGTATTTCCTCCTTTTCTATTATTGATCATAAAAGAAATGAGAGAAACTTGGTAATTCTACTGGAGCAGTGTCCCTACATTAACCGTACAGTCCCCTTCCTGTGTGTGTGACCTGCCCTCCTCCTGGTGTGCCCCTCTCTACACCCCCCTCATGTGTGACCTGCCCTCGTCCCCAGTGTGCCCCTCTCCACATCCCCTTCCTGTGTGACCTGCCCTTGTCCCCGGTGTGCCCCTCTCTACACCCCCCTCACGTGTGACCTGCCCTTGTCCCCAGTGTGCCCTCTCTACATCCCCTTCCTGTGTGACCTGCCCTTGTCCCCAGTGTGCCCTCTCTACATCCCCTTCCCGTGTGACCTGCCCTCGTCCCCAGTGTGCCCCTCTCTACATCCCCTTCCCGTGTGACCTGCCCTCGTCCCCAGTGTGCCCCTCTCTACATCCCCTTCCTGTGTGACCTGCCCTTGTCCCAGGTGTGCCCCTCTCTACCCCCCCTTCCAGTGTGACCTGCCCTTGTCCCCACTGTGCCCCACACAAAATCCCCATCCTGTGCGACCACCCCGAGTCCCCGCACTGCCCAACAACACATACCCAACCACTGATTCAGGACCATGTACACGATGTGCCC
>CAUYQV010170321.1:0-12371 GCA_963574575.1 Galagoides demidoff
GCGCCCGCCACAACGCCCGGCCATTTTTTGGTTGCAGCCATCATTGTTGTTTGGCGGGCCCGGGCTGGGGATTCGAACCCGCCACCTTAGGTGTACGTGGCTGGCACCTTAGCCGATTGAGCCACAGGCGCCGAGCCCAGAGCTCTTAAAGAAACAAAAATATTAATTAATTTCAGATGCAATTGAAACTATGTAAATGTGCCTTCCTAGGTATTAAAGTTTATCATATATTTTTAACTTTCAAATAAATAAAAATAATTACAGAATTATTTGAAGGGTTCTTTCTATCCCTTCTTATTCCATTTTTAAGTCTTTTAAAAATGTAATCTGCATGCCAAAATATGTATCATTTCCATCTATTTTTTTGTTTTAATAATATTATTACATTTATTTGCATTGTAAGAACAGTGTAATGTGGTTTGTGTCTTTTCAGCTACAGAAATACCTACTGCATGCATCATCATGCAGTTTGTTTTGTACTTAGCATTATGTTGGTCATCTTTTAAAAAAAATATTTTCCAGTGCCCATGCTTTTTCTCCTTTCATGAATTCATTAGATCGGAAAAAGGACTTTGTAGTCCTTTAATATTTTTCATTGTTTTGAAAGCTGCATTTCTGTTTTTCTTGTGGTGACTTTCCACTGTTTAACATAAATACTCAGCTATATTATTTTCTAGTGGAATCTAAAACTATTAAGGACTTTGCCCTACTCTTGAACAAGACAAAAATCTTGGTATGCCTTAAGCATAAAGTAAGCAACCTCCTTTCTTGGTATAGGTTTCAAAATGTAAATTCCACTTAAGGAAAAGAATTGAGCAAGATTATCATTTTCTGTGAGTTAATTATTTCAAAAATATGATAAAACAGTCAGACTAATTATATAGAAAAAAAACATATGTGATCTCCTTTCTTAACCTTTTCTCTTCATGTATGCAACCTCAACTCCTACTAGCCTGTATCACCTCTTCCTTCTTCCAAGAATCTCCACCAACTTAGCCTACTGATCAGTCCATATCTGAAATTCTTCTGTAGTTATTGACTTTGATTTTCATTTGATAATCAATCATAAAATTATATTCTAGTATCTTATATCATAATTCTTTATCTTAACTATCTATTTTTTTACTGGTAGTTTTCTATTTTTTAAGTAGAGATTGAATTCCTTGAGGAAAAGTACACGTGGCATAGTCTCATAATTCTTTGTATCCCCTTTTGGGGCTTTCACACAGCTGGTACTCCATAAATGCTTCTTGATCATCTATTAGTAAATGAAACATTCCCAGGGGGATTGAAACCCAAGATGTAATGCTTGGTCATTAAGGAGCAATGGTGTCAAACGATGACTTGTGGAGAGACTTCATGTTGTTAATGTGAAGGGAAACGTCTTATACTAAGAGCAGTTGACTCAAACCTAGACTATGCTAATGAAGCTGTTCCCAATTCCCTTTCCGTGAGCTGCTGAACATATGGAGATAATTAAACTTCTAGTGAAGGACAGGAGAAGAAACACTAAGCCTCTGGGCAACGAGACAGCCAAAAATTACATGCACTGCTCAGCACAGAAACTAAGAGCAGCTGAACCTCTCAGATATGCTTGAATGGGAACCTGCTTACCAGTGATGTTTTGCTATTCACAGCTGCTATAGTGCCAATATGCATGTGTGTGTGTGTGTGTGTGTGTGTGTGTGTGCATGGGTGAGAAATTTGGGAAGCTATAGGAGCAACATAACACAGTAGAAGATACTATAAAGTAAAAGTTGGAATAAGCCATATATGGATTTAAATTCTGTTTATTACTTACTTGATTTTTTGTGAGCTGGGAAAAGTCATTTACAATGTTTGAATATCAACTTCCCCAGCTGGAAAATGGGTATAAAATATTCAGTTTTTTAGGATTATTTTTAAAGATTAGATAAGTATATACTATTAATTCAATACATGGAAAGTCTATTCAGTACCACATTAGATACCACATGGTAGCTAGGATTTGTATCCATATTAGTCTTATTAGGTGAAAAATGCTGAGATTAGGGGAGTGGTAGAGAGTGAATAACTCTTTCAGCCAAGCTTGCCTCAGGTTGTATAATAGAAGTTATGAATACCTATGTGGGTTCACTTTTAGATTTTCCTAAAAACTATTGTTACCACAATTTCTGGTTTTGCTAACTATAAGGAAAACCCATCACGAATAAAAGCAAAGACAATTTTGCCATTGAATTATTCTGCTAATTGGGACAATTTATCTAACACCTGTTCAACTTATTTTCTCTAAGTTTAAGAGGATATTTAAAACACTTGGTGTTTGATTTAAATAAATGAGCTTTTGGAAAGCAGAACAATATCTGAAATGTTTATATGTATATATATAAATATTGTTGCCCATAACAACAGCTCATATTTTACTCACATCTCTGGGCCTCACAATTTCCTCATATGTACAATTGGATAATGATTTATACACAGTCAGTTCACTGTTTACAGGCACTTGAGCATAATCACTGCATTCGCTTGCTGAGAGCAAAGCATAGGCTAAGTACAGCCTGGGTACTTTATGTCACTGTGGTTTTTAGAGATTGAGGTATATGGGGAAAGTTTTACAGGGGAAGCTTGTAATAGATTGTGAAGGATTGCTAAAGTCAATTATTTTTCTCACTAAATATTTAGCCTATTATTTCTTGGACGAAAGTGGCGTGACAGTCACTGTTCTAGAAAAGCGAAGAATAAGGCTAAGTACCCACTCTTTTGTTTAGGATGTATTCTAGAAGAGAGTGAAGACAGCATAAAAATAACAAATAGATACTGTTTTGGTAGGAAAAGTTTCTGTAATGTAAATGAAGCAATGCCAAGGAATCACAACAGATTGGAAAGGGATGGAATGACATTTATAAAAATATGAAAGATACATTTATAGACACTGAAGGTTTTGAGGGATATTTGTTGAAGTGTAGTTCTTAGCATATTCATACAAAGTTGAATAGCATATTTTCCCTCTGATTTATATCATTTTATAAGCACTTTTCTGCTATTTAATTTGAACCTTAAGTGCCTGGGGCCTCTTCTCTCCACTAGGGGTTTCTCTGTTTTCAGGTTCTCGGATATGTGGATGATTCAAAAGGTGGTGCACCCACATGGGATTGTATACATACCAAGTCACACAATGGAAGCATTTGACAGTCCTTACATTAGGATTAGATAGGCAGACTATAGACACGTAGAATACTTTCTGGGAACAAAGTTTCAGGGTTTACTTTAGGATTGTGGGTGGGTGTGTTGTAATGTCCTTATATTCCCTTGCATATGTCTTTGACCACATGAGAATGCACATGAAAAAGTCCTGTGAATCTTGGGAAGGGAAATAAAACAGTTGGAAAATGAGGCCAGGAAATTAGCTTTGACACTGTGCCCATGCCACCATGCTCCTCAAGCAAGGTCAGATGGGCTGCACATGAGGGACACAGTGAAGACATGGCTGTCCAAGTGTAAGTGATGTTCAGGAAGCCAAGGTGCATCCAAACTAAGGCAGCCACAGAGCATCTGGTATGAGTTTGCATTCTGTCTTAATTATTTAGAATTGGGGCTTATGAGAGAGGAAAACGGTTCTGTATTGAAGTTTTTCCCATACTAGGGACATAGAGATAGAAATAGCTGCTTTCAAGGGAGAATGAAGGGAACTCACTTTTTTTTTCCCCTGAGAACCTCTCTATGCTAGACATTACACACCTTACATTCATTACTTCAGATACAATCCCCCAATTGTACTACCCCAATTTGAACATTTTTTGGTGTACAAATATTATTCATATTTGTTCATAAGTGTGTGTAATCCTACAAAATATATTTTATAGGTATAATGTAACTAAAAGTGTGGATTCTGAATTAGAATTGATGAATTCAAATTCTAATATCACTACATTCTTGGTATATTACTTTGGATAAATTTCTTTCAATCTGCCCTGCACTATTCTATTTTGTAAAATAAGGATAAATGTGACATTGACTTCCTGGAAAGATTAAATACTATAATAAAAGTAAAGATTGAAATTAGCACAGTGACTGGCATGCAAGTAGGCACTAAATGTATTATAATTCTAATATTATATCTAGAAGAAGAAGGCTTTAAAAAATTAAGTGCCTTCCCCAAGAATATATAGATAGCAGTTGGTAATGTTTGACTTTAAGCTTTGTTTTCCTGATGTTAAGTCATGCTATTAATTTTTGAATACACATTATGTTTAATGCCCTGTAACTAACATTGGGGATAGAGATGCAGACATATCTCCTAGTCTCTTCCTTCTTGAGGTAGAAAAAGACTCATGTCATATGAAGTTATGAAGAGAGGGTGTTGGCTTATATCTTACTTAACACGTGTTAGAATTTACCCAAGAAGATTGGAAAGTATTCTCTGTATGTAGGTATTTCAAGATTTTCAGTAAAACTTCCAAAAGGGTTATATTGAATAATGACTAAAACAGCTTTAGGTGATAGAAACCTTCAATTTTGAGAACTAGTAAATATCAAAATATTCTACTTATTTTTGTAAATTGAAGGTCCCTTGACTGGACCAATGAAAAGATATGTGGCAAATAGGGAGGCTAGTGTAGCATAGAGGAATAGATGTAGGATCAAGGTAAAGGAGGTGAACATCAGAATTTTCTCTATATGAATCTATTTCACTCTAGCACATTTCAGTGATTTCCATTGCACAAAGGATACAATCTAAGATGCTTTAAAGAGTTGGAAAGGATTTCCGAGAACTGAGTTTCTCTTCCTCATCTCCTACCTGTCTCCCATTCCTTTAATTCTATGCTTGAGAAATACTGAGCAGCTCAACTGCACACTATATGATTCTGCATATGAGTCAGCCTTTCCACTCTTCACCCTGCCTGGAATTCCTCTGATCTCAATTCTTTGCCACACTGAAATCTACTCGTTCTTTAAATCTCTACTCAGGCTCATACCTTCCAGGAAGCCTTTGTTGATGGAGTTAACGCCCATTCTCACCCACGTAGCATTATTTTCATTGCTCTTATTTCATCATCCTTTTGTTCCCTGTCTCTGTATTTTCTCCTTACATTTCCTAATTTGGGTTTCTTAAGAATCTTTTCTGGCTATTTGTCCTGACCTTCAATTTCCTGCTGATAATCAGGGCCTGCATCTCTCCTTTTGGTACGAACAGCATATCCGTGGCGGTGACCAAGTGATTCCTCATCGTGTGGAGACTGGTAGTAATACTGCACCCACTTCCCTTCTCATACACTCCTATGTCTTAACCAGACAGATGGATTTGAAAGATGAGATTTATCACAAGATAGAAAACTTCTCTTTCCTTTTAATAATTTGAAATTATGTTTTCTTCTCTTTATTACTAGCAGGTATTTCCCTAGCAGAGAATTTCTAAAACCCCTTAAGGATAAGGATAAGCATATAAACATACACTGAGGTAAGCAACTATCCCATTATCCTGATTTTAGTTAAGTTTGTCAATGTGTAAATCTTCTAGGGATGTGCTATTAAGTTTATTTTCCACAGACAATTATCTTGTCTTGGCTGATTGCCAATTAATCTCCTTATACATGGCATGGAAGGCCAATTTGGGGACTTAAAAAATTATAGATTCATTGAGTCTTAAACTTATAAAAAAAAGTAGATCTACAAAAGCTTAGAATTTTTCCCCTTGAAGCCAACTGAAAACCTCTGTGAGCAAAAACAGTTTTTTTTCCTTCTCCCTCCTTCTCTTCTTTCCCTCTTCTTCTTCTTCCTTTTTCTCATTTCCCTTCTTCTCCTTCTTTTTCTTCTTCACTTTTTTCTCTTTCTTTCCCTCTTTATCTTTCTCCTCCTCTTTCTAAATCACACATTACCTAAATAGTGCTCAAATATTTTGATACTTTTGGAAATGAAGAATCATGCTGCTTTATTCCCTCGCAACAGCTGTAACATGTGTACACAAATAAAATTTTTATTTCTAATTATTTATGTCTCAAAAAAAGAGCTATCAGCTATACCATAAGATAATGAGGTCTGACAGTTAAGGTTTTGAACTTACCAGGCACTTATGTTGGCAGCACTGTACAGACAACTCGGTAAGATTTCACAGCCTTGATATATCAGTGTCTCATAGCTGGATTTGTGTTGACATGTGGTTATGTCTTGCTGAGTGAGTTCATTGTTGTGTGCTATTGTGAGAATGTCGAAGCTTGAATTAGACCCAGGAACAAACATCTAATAAATCTCTTGTTAAACTTGGCCAGAGTGGAAGTAAAATCATGGATAGTTAGTCCAAGTTTATGGGGACAATGCCATGAAGAAAATGGCAGTGTACAAATGTATTAAACATTTTTCTGAGAGAAGAGAGGTCATGGCAGCCAGTTATAAGCAGAACTGATGAAAACATTGCAAAAATTTGTCAAATTGTGCATCAAAATAGTTGGCTAATTGTGGGAAACACAGCAGACCAAGAGAAACAGTTAGGAAAATCTTAACTAAAAATCCTGGCCAGCAGTTCATGGTTCTTGCATCACAACAATGCACTAGCTCTCACAGCACTGTCCATGAGGGAGTTTTTAGCCAGTAAACAAATACCTGTATTGGAACATCATCCCTGCTCACCTGATGTGGCCCAGAGTGATTTTTCATTACCTAAAAATAAAAGAAATAGTGATACAAAGACATTTTGATGAAATTCAGGGCATCAAAGGTAATATGATGACAGCTTTGATAACTACTCCAGAAAAAGAGTTCCAAAACTACTTTGAAAGATGAACCAGTTACTGGTGTCAGTGCAGAGCTTCCCAAAGGGAATACTTTGAAGGTGACCATATTGGTATTCACAATGAGGTATTTAGCTCTTTTTCTAGGATGAGTTCATGAACTTAATTGTCATAACTTGTATGTTTTAGATCTGCCTGGCAAATAATAATAATAATACTGTATTTTTTATAATTACATTTAGTATATCATTATATATGCTATTATTATTTTATATTTATCTATCTATAAATCGATAGCCAATTATGTATCTGTATAACTCTCTTAGAGTTTCTGTACAGTGCTACACAATCAAAATATAATATGAGCTACAAACAATTTAGGTCATATATATGACACACTAATTTTCTAATAGTCATATTAAAAAAGTAAAAAGGAGCAGGTAAATTCATATTAACAATATATTTTAACATAGCCAAAATATCATTTCAAAACATAATCCATAAATAATACCTAAGGAAAATTTTAGGGGTTGTTTCGGGGGGGCATTAAATTGTAGAAATGTGGTGTGTACATTATACTTTCAATACATTTTTATTTTGACTACTCACATTTTGACTACCCACATGACCAGTAGCCACACGCATCTTAAGGCTATTGTATCACACATACCATTCCATGCCATTCCCTGAAATGCCAGTACAAAGCAACAGGTCCTGTGGCATAGAAGTTTTTATTTATTTATATATCTATTTATTGATTTATTATTTGAGAAAGAGTGTCACTCAGTCGCCCTTGGTAGAGTGTCATGGCATCACAGCTCACAGCAACCTCAAACTCTTGGTCTCAAGTGATCCTCTTTTCTCAGCCTTCCACACAGATTGGACTACAGGTGCCTGACACAACATTTAGTTACTTTTTAGAGATGGAGTCTCATTCTTGCTCAGGCTGGTCTCAAACTCCTGAGCTCAGATGATTCACCCACCTTGGCCTCCCCAAATGCTAGGCTTATAGTATAAGAGTTCTTAAATACATAGTTTTCACAATGGATTAAATAAATAAAAAGATAGTTCAAAAACAGAAAAAAAATCAGACATATTGAGAACATGAATATATTTAAATAAGGAAAATGTTCTACTTTGTGGTTGATACATTGGTTTATCATTTCCATAAGCTTAGAAATAAGGAACATTTTCTGGTGCAGATACAGTATTTCCCAGTAGAGGGCAGAGATCTAACCTGTAACTAAACAGTGGGAGCTCAATGATATCTGAGAGCTTATTCAGTTTGGGAAAACTATTCACAACTATACTTCAGAAATGGAGCACCAGTAAGCTTTCTCACAAGCATAGGACTTGATTACATTGATGGCCAAAACAACTCAGCCAGTAGGTGCATGGCAGTGAGGTGGAGCTGAGGGTGTATTTCTGTCCCTCTTTTGTCTAGGCTAGTGTTTCTCAACCTGTGGGTCGCAATCCCTTTGTAACAATGAAAATACATCGTGGCATTAGGAAGGTTGAAAACCACTGGTCTAGTCTATCTCAATAAGTATCTAATTATTTAATAGATGGGCTACTCCACTGGGTTCTCAGACCCCATCAGGATTGCAGTTTATACAAGAAGTTGAAAGGTCTCCTATCATTCACTTTTCTCCCAGTAAAAATCATTTCATTTTTTGTTCTTTGACCTAAAATTCTGACTCAAAGTCTCTGTGTTGACAAAGAGTTTCTTAGTTTCTCCAACTCCCCTGCCTCTTTCATTGTTCCTTGGTGTTATTTATAAGAATATACAGAGGAGAAAAAAGTACAAATGATTTAGACATAAGTCAGAGTTGAGAAGAATTTTCTTAAAATTCTGAGACTTTTTCTGAGCAAGTTTGCCAGAACTTTGCATTTACAAGCGTTAGTTTCCATTGAAGCCCTCTCAGAAGACATTTATCCTCACAATGTTGCCCTCATCAAAATACTCCTGAGACTTCTAAAGGCACTGATTTCAGAGCTGTCTTATAAACAACACCCAAATATCAGTTATTTTGTTAGCATACCTTGTTTTCTTTCTGAAACATTTCCTTACTTAGTTCAGTGATCCAACTTCATTCACGAGGCTTAAGTGTGAACAAACTTCTGATTGTTTTCAAAATCATGTTCACCTAAAAAGAAAATAAATTTTCAAGTCTTAGAAGAAAATTTCCAAAAGATGTTGAGCAATAATAGTCTTATTAGACTAAGCATAGGATCTCTCATAGGAACTAACTTGAAACAGTATCTCTAGCTTAACGAGGAATTTACGTGTCCATACACAATAGTAGACCCATATCTAACTGACTTCAAGCTAAAAGAAGAGAATCTACAAAAGAAGAGAAGCTCCTATTTGCATTTGATACCATCGTCTGACCAAAAATCTGTAAAAGTTGTGACAAAGAAGATGAAATAATCATGTGTTGTTAGGAGACAATTTAGAGATACTATACCTAGCTTGCAATGTCTTACACTGCAATCCTGAATTCACCTCAATCTATTTGAAAATATTTTCCTGCTTGACTGCAAAATTGTCATAATCTAACTATACTCACTCAACCCTATGCATGAGGTAGAGCTTATTTTCTTTACGTTTATTTCTCAGCTTAGTTCAATATCCATTGATTGAGTGAGGACCTACTCTCTCTGCCAGCTGGAACTCCACACATGAATAAGATGCTGTCCTTTAGCACAGGGATTTTAAAGTGATATATGGTGTTTTTTTTTTTGAGACAGACTCTGTCTCAAAAAAAAAAAAAAAAAACCATGGTAAAAAGAAAATGCCATATGGAAAGTGTTCCTGTATTTTAATTGTCAAACAAGATTGTCATAAAGAAGTAATAACTGTATCAGAATGAAAGAAACTGAGTTATGGAACTTCAAGTATATAAAAAAATTGATTAAATGATTTGCTAGACATTGAAAAAAAAAGTGATATATGGTACCAGACACCTGAACAGTTTTGATTTATTATGGTCAACACTATGGTAGAGGGATGCAGTGGCTTAAATGGAAGTAGGCTGTTGGTTTATTTATCAAATATTTATTATACACACATACATGCAAGTATCATGGGGCAAATACTGACGATGTATGGCATCTAAATGGAGTTTAGCTCCTAGAAGTGAAACCTGTAGCAGAACATAGTCACTGTAGAGAAAAGAACTCATTCGGTTCCCTAGAGTTTCACCGAGTCCCCAATAAGAACACTATTCAGATTGATCTGCATTTTAGGACTGGTCTTGTGTCTCTGAGAAACTACTATTTCTCCTGTTTCTAAGTTATTCTAAATCTCTGAATTGCTAAATAATTTTATGCTTTCATTCACTGAATCCTGCCCTCTTCTCCTTTCCTCTCCTCTTCCTAATTGTGTCACTCTGTTTACTTATTTACATGCCTGGATCTTATGTTCATCTGTTACACAAAGACTCTTCTCAGTAAGTCTCTGGCCCAATGACCTAACCATTGTAGATTACACATATAAGTACACAAATAACCTTCTGTCTGTGGACAGTATATCCCTTATAATCCACAGACACAAATGGTTCAAGTCTATATACGGTTTTGCTTTGAAGATGCACAATTTACAAGCTACAACTGAAATTTGCCAAAAGAAATTCCAAGCATTACTTGTGTCCTTGTAAGACATGGAAGTGTATACAAGCTCATAGTCTTGGCAACACCTTAATATCTCATTTTCTTGTCTCACAATTTAATACACAACACTCAAGAGCTACTCTCATTTATGACTGTTCTTGTAACATCTACACTCAATATTTCTATCAGTCAAAGCAGGTTTTATTCTACCGTCCCCCATTCTCTCTGTCTCTCTTTCCCTTCCTGTTCCCTTACTTACTAATAGACTGACATAACATTTTTTTAACCACCTCACCCTTTCTTTAGTTTTCTCTGCTTTTACTCTGACTCTGCATGCATTGTATAAGAGTAAGAACTAGTCTGACCAAGATGAAATCTGGGTTGAGAAGAGGGTGCTATAGACTAGCAATAAAAGGGACTATCTTTGGAGGACTGGAGGAGTCAAAACATTTGCAAACACTCTCATATTGTAGTTTTTCTTTTTATAGGTGCATATTTATACATATTTATATCTCTCACACACAACAGGATGCCACATTTTCTTAATCCAAGGTAAACTGACCCTAAATTCTTTAAGCAAACCATTTATTTCATGGTGGTTTTCCATTAATAAACTTATCCTAAGTAGTTCTTATACTTTATTTACAGCTCCCACTCTTATAAATTGATATCCAAAGGCTTTGGATCTTGTTTTCATTAAAATCAAAATTTGATATTTCTAGGAATGGGAGTTGTTAGATGTGGCTTTGCCCCCAACAGTGCTTTCCAAATAATCTGTTACAAATGTTGAAATAGGGTACCAGAGAGGAGTGTTCTGTAAAACTCTGGGCAATCCAGATCTGTGTCTTGGATAACAAACTAACACAAGGACATTTACTATTGGCTCCTCCAGTGTTCGAGCTTCCTGGTGTTCAGAAAGGGCTCTGGATGTGTTTCAAATTGGAAAGAACCAGGAGGAAGAAAAACACGTTTTATTGTTGACTTGGACTTTAGGTTGTTTCTAGGAAATGTGCTGGTTAGTTTTGCTTCATTTTCTCTGAATTTTCCCAAATAGCTGTACCACAGTATAAACCACACATTTTAATGTTTCATGACAATCTTGCACTTGCTGTTTTTGTTTTATTTGAATCATTCTTGTGTCCCTTACTAACTTATAAAATACTAAAAAAAAAATTTCACAGTTTTAGTATAGTTCCTAGATACACAGCAGCTCCTCAAAATATACACAATGACAAAACATTCCAAGGGAAGTGAAATAGAATGAATTGTGGGCGTTCTATGAATCAGAAACTATGCTACATGTTTCAACATGTAATTTTTTACTTAAATTTCTTGACAATGTAGTGAGATATTACCATTCTTATTTTTTATTTATTTATTTTAAGACAGAGTCTCAAGCTGTCACCCTGAGTAGAGTGTCGTGGCATCATAACTCACAGCAACCTCACACTCTTGGGTTTAAATGATTCTCTTGCCTCAGGCTCCCAAGTAGCTGGGACTATCGGCATGCACCACAATGCCTGGCTATTTTTGGTTATAGTTGCCATTGTTATTTGAAAGGTTCGGGCTGGGTTCAAACCCGCCAAGTCTGATGGGTTTGGTTGATACCCTAGCTGCTGACCTACAGGCACCGAGCCCATTCTTATTTTTTAAATGAGACCATGGAGATTCAGAAAGGTCATCTTTATTTGTCCAATATAACACCACTAGTAAGTAGCACATCTGAGATTTCTGCTTTTTTTCAGCTTAATTTTACTTAATAAAATGTGTTTTCATTTATTTATGTAAAAATCCATCATGACATATCTAGACTTGATGCTCATGTATCAAAAAGTATTGGTCATCATAAGAAAAGAGGGAGACTTAACAACCTTTGTGTTTACCTGGATGGAGTTGAAACACATTCTTCTTCAGTAAAGTATCTCGAGAATGGGGAAAAAATGTATCCAATGTACTCAATACTACTAATATGAAACCAATAAACAACACCAACACAAAAGAAAAAAAGACAAGTATAGTCTAGCGAGGGGCGGGGAAGAGGAGGACAATCAC
>CAUYQV010170322.1:0-12763 GCA_963574575.1 Galagoides demidoff
GCCTGTGGTCCCAGCTACTTGGGAGGCGGAGGCAGGAGACTCGCTTGAGCCCAGGAGTTGGAGGTTACTATGAGCTGTGATGCCATGGCACTCTACCCAGGGGGATAGCTTGAGGCTCCGTCTCAAAAAAAAAAAAAAAAACAAGAAAACTGAAAACAAGTATACAAAACAGTTGATTACTAACCGTGTATTAAGAGCAGTAGGAGGTTCCACGACACCAAATAGACCAGTTCTGAGGTTTTCCCCAAGATAAATTTAATAGCTCCAGCTTCTTCAGTGTCTATCAAAATACAAGAGAAAAGAGTAGAGGTCATCTTTTTCGATGGCAAATTGGACCCTTGCAGGCTGAGGGAGAGAAAGCTATCTCACACATGGGGCGTGCTCCTGGGGCCAAGGCCCAGATGCCCAGCTTGCCCACACTCCTGCTGGTGAGGCCCCAGACATCCCACCGTGTCTCAGCAGGCGTGAGCACTGGGAATGCTGACCAAATGTACGGGTGGGGCCCTGTGTCCCCTGAGCAGGCGGGAGGACAGCTAGGGGCTCTCGGCCAGGCCCCAGAAACTGAGGGAGCATGGGGACAAGCAAGGCTATGGAATGCAGGGTGCCCCAGCGACAAACAAGTCAGAGGGTCTCTACGGTGACCATGCAGAATGGATGAAGTTCTGCAAGCCACTGCCTCACATCCCCAAGGGGAACAGCCAAGCCAATGGCTGGCATTCAGGCTGTGGCTGCAAACCTACACTAAGCAGGCAGTGTCTGCCTTCCGTGTGTTCAAGTGTTCCTGTCTTGGATTTTAGCTATTTAAAAAATGCACTGAGTATGGGTTAAAAACCAACCACCAGCATAGATCTCAACACAACCCTCCAGATAGGAGGGCCTGGCTCCCACAGTGGCTCCTGATGGCCAGGTGCCTGCAGCCCTAAATCCCTCTCAGCACTGAACAGTGAGTTCCTTTTTACAATAAAAAAAAGCTGAGTAATATTGCATAGGAGTACCAGAAACTGCCTCACTGGAAACAAAAATTATTTACATTAAATAAAAAACTTGGTTGCAGGTTGCGTCTGCCACATTTACAGCATGGAGTGATGCACACTGTGACCAAACCATGGAGACAGCTTCTGGCACTCATACCACAGACTCTCACGTTTGCCACAGGAGAGTGAAGCGGAGGGTGGAGTGGGGGGTGTCGCGTTCACTTCTGGTTCCGGAGCTGATTGGACAGCCAGTCTGGTCCTTCATAGAGCCCATCCCCACGGGTGGCGCAGGGGACCTGAAGGTACCAGTTCCTGTGGCGAAGGGAGTGGAGCCCCAGCTTGTCTGTGATCTCGACCGCATTCATGGCATTGGACAGGTCCTGCTTATTGGTGAACAGAACTGCGTCCCTGAGCTGATCCTCAGCCAGCATGCGTATGAGCTCCTCACCAGCCTCGTTCACACGCTCTCGGTCAGTACTGTCCTCCAGGAAGATCAGACCTTGTTTGTTCTGGAAATAGTGGCGCCACAGAGGCCGCCCACGTCCCACATAGTGAAGCTGACATTCTTGACTCCACGATCTCCACGGTAAAGCCTATGGTAGGAATGGTGGTCACCATCTCACTCAGATTCAGCTTGTACAGGATCGCCGTATTCTCTGCAGCGTCCAGCCCCACCATGAGGACGCACATTTCTTTTTTGCCAAAAAGGCCCTTGAAGAGGTTGGCAAAAATGTTCCCTGTGTTTGTGGACGGGTAGCAGCAACACTGGCCAGGGACACCTCAGCGGCTGCAGCTTGGAGCCAGGTATTAGTTCTACTTCCACAAGATGGCGGCTCTGACCTAATTTTTTTTTTTTTTTTTTTTGAGACAGAGCCTCAAGCTGTCCCCCTGGGTAGAGTGCTGTGGCATCACAGCTCACAACAACCTCCAACTCCTGGGCTCAAGCGAATCTCCTGCCTCCGCCTCCCAAGTAACTGGGACCACAGGCGCCCGCCACAACGCCTGGCTATTTTTTGGTTGCAGCCGTCATTGTTGTTTGGCGGCCGGGGCTGGATTCGAACCCGCCACCTTTGGTGTATGTGGCTGGCGCCTTAGCCACTTGAGCCACAGGCACCCAGCCTAATTTTTTGTTTTTTGAAGCAAAGTCTCACTCTGTCATCCTGGAGTGACAGGCATCATCACTGAGAGTGTCATGGCATCATCATAACTCATGGCAACCTCGAACTCTTGGGTTCCAGCAAACCTCTTGCCTCAGCCTCCCAAGTAGCTGGGACTATAGGTGCCCTCCATGAAGCCCAGCTAATTTTTCTAGTTTTGGTAAAGACAGGGTCTACTTGTGCTCAGGCTGATCTTGAACTGAGCTCAAGTAATGCACCTCAGTCTCCCTTGACTTATTGTTGGAAAGTCTTTCCCTATTACCACATTATAGAGAAATTAAGCTATGTTTTCTTCTGCTGCTGTGACATTTCATTGGTTATGCTTAAATCCCTGGTCCATTTGGAGCTTATTCTCATATAGGATATTAGGTGTAAATATAATTTTTATTTTTCTGAACGACTAACCAGTATTCCCAGAACCTAGTGATTTGAGATGCCACTGTTATTACAACGTAATATTCCACATAAATTTGAGTCTGTCATAGAAGCTTGAGAGTAATTTCAGTTCTGATAGGTCTTGTGCTCCTCCCCTTCCTATGAGCCCAGTTGTTTCTTGTCTGAATTAAGCTTTGGGAGTTCTTTATATATTCTGGATATAAGTCATTCGTCGGATAGGTGACTTGCAAATATTTTCTACCAGGTGGTAGCTTGTCTTTTAGTTCTCTCTCTCCCTTTCTCCACCTTCTGTTATAAAGAGATGTCTCACTGTGTTGTTCAGGCAAGCCTTGAACTCCTGGCATAGTGAGATCTTCCTGCCTTACCCTCTCAAACAGGTGACTAGAGACATGTGCCATTGCAACTGGTTCATTATTGTAAAAGTATCTTTTTTAGAGCAAAAGTTTTAAACTATATCAAAGTCCATTTTATCTATTTTTTGTTTTATGGTTAATGCTTTCAATATTGTATCTAAGAACTCTGCTTGATCTAATGCCATGGATATTTTCTCTTATGTTTTCTTCTTTGTAGTTTACATTTAGATCTGTCATTCATTTTGAGTTTATTTTTGCATGAGGCATGAGGCTTAGGCTCTCTCTCTCTTTTTTTTTTTTGCACTGTCAAAAATCAGTTGGAGCTGGGTATAGTGGCACACACCTTTAGTCACAACTACATGGCAGGATGAAATGGGAGAATGGTTTGAGCTCAGGCGTTTGAGACCAGCCTGGGCAATGTAGTGAGACCCTGTCTCTGAAAACAAACAAACAAACAAACAAAAAAACTATCAGTTGAAACACCCATTAGAATGGTCAAAATCCAGAACACTGACTCACACAAAATGCTGGCAAGGGCAGGGAGTAACAGGAACTTTCAGTCATACAGGTGGGATGAAAGTTGTACAGCCAGTTTGGAAAACATACTCTTACCACACACTCCCAACAATTTGCATTCCTTCACCCAGAGGAGGTGAAAACTTATGTCTCCACAAAAACCTGTATGTGGATATTTATAACAACTTTATTCTGTGAGTGGATAAACTGTGACACATCCAGAAAATAAAACATTATTCAGTGCTAAGAAGAAATGAGCTATCAAGCCATAAAGACATGGAGGAAACTTAAGGGCATATTACCAAGTGAAAGTGACCAATCTGAAAAGGCTGCATACTGTATAATTCTAACTTTATGACATTCTGGAAAAGGCAAAGCTAAAAAGACAGTAAAAAAGATCAGTGGTTGCCAGGGGTTAAGGGATGATGGATGGTTCTTTTTCAAAATAGTTTTGGCTACTCTAGTACCTTTGCCTTTCCATAAAAATTTTAGAGTCATCTTGCTTATATCTACAAAAAATGCTGCTGGGATTTTGTTTCTTGTTTTGTTCTGTTTTTTGAGATAGACTCCCAAGCTATTGCCCTGGGTAGAGTGCCATGGCATCATAGCTCACGGCAATCTCCAACTCTTGGACTCAAGTGATTCTCTAGCCTCAGTGTTTTTATCTTTAGTAGAGATAGGGTCTCACTCTTGCTCAGGCTGATCTAGAAACCGTAAGCTCGGGCAATCCATCCACCTTGGCCTCCCAGTGTGCTAGGATTATAGGCGTGAGCCACTGTACCCCGTCTGCTGCTGCATTACATTTAGAATTATATTTTATCTATAAATCAATTTAGTGAGAACTGATATCATATGTTGACTCTTCCATTGCAAGAATATTGTTTGTCTATTTATTTAGGTTGTTTGATTTTTCACCAGTATTTTGTAATTTTACACATATAGATGTTGTATGTGTTTTGTTCGATTAAAACTGGATAATAATATGCCCATTTCTGTTGTCACATTTTTGTACACAGGCCTGGTATTGGAGGACAAAGTTAGAGGCCTGTTTCATGCCAGGAGTTTGGGACCAGCCCAAACAACATAAGGAGACCCCATTACTACAAAAAAAAAAAAAATTAGAAAAATTAGCTAGGCATGGTGGTGCACACTGGGAGCTACTCTGGAGGCTGAGACAAGAGGATCACTTGTGCCCAGGTGTTCAAGGCTGTAGTGAGGTATAGTCATGCCACTGCACTCCAGCCTGGGCAAAAGAACGAGACTTGTTTCAGAAAGATTGCTTTTGTGTGTACTTTGAGTTTGTAGTATTCAATCATTATCCTTTTAATTTTTGTAGCATCTTTTAGGAATAAATCCTTTTTAATTCCTAATATCTTTTCATTTATTTATTTTTGTTATTCCTAATATTCATAACCTATGTCATCTTTCTTTTTCTCCTTATCAGAGGTTTACTAATTTTAACTGTTTGTTTTCCAAAGAACCAGCTTTGGTTTCCTCTATTGTGTTTTCAGTTTCATTGCTTTCTGCTGTTTGTCATTTCTTCTGTTTGTCAAGTTATTTTGCACTTCCTTTTCTAGTGTCTAAATGTGGAAGCTTAGATTATTGAGAATTTCTTAGCATAAACATTTAATACATTTTCCTCTAAACATTACTTTAGCTGCATCCCTCAAATTTATGTTGTATTTTCATTTTGATTCAGTTCAAAATGTTTTCTAATTTTACTTGAGACTTTTCCTTAATAATTCAGAAGAGTATTTTCTAATTTACAAGTACAGTCATCCCTCCATAACTGCAGATTCTGCCGTTGGTTCAATCCAATCCAATCTATAGTTCAAACCAACAGTAGATTGAAAATATTTGAGGAAAAAACAAAAACAAAAAATAATGCAAGTAACAATATAACAACTATATAGCATTGTACTAATACATTGTATTAGATATAAGAAGTCTAGAGATAATTTAAAATATACAGGCGGGATGTGTGTAGGCTATATGCAAATATTAACACAGTTTTAATTAGAGACTCAAGCTTCTAAAGATTTTGGTATCTGTGGAAGTCCTGGAACCAATCCCCTGTGGATACTGAGGAATCTGTATGTGGGTAATTTCTAAAATTCTTGCTATTATAGTTTAATTCAATCATAGGTGAACACATTTTTATTGTTTTAATTTTTTAAACATTAGTTATGTTGGGGCAGCACCTCTGGCTCCAAGGAGTAGGGTGCCGGCCCCATATACCAGAGGTGGCAGGTTCAAGCCTGGCCCTGGCCAAAAACTGCCAAAAAAAAAATTAGTTATGTTTTGTGACCTAGGATAAGATCTATTTTTGTGAATGCTCCCTGTGTTCCTATGAAGGACATGCATTATGTGTTATTGGTGTGTTCTGTAGGTAGGTCCAGGCAATTGATGGTGGTATTTGGTTCTCTCTCCTCAATTGTTTTTTGCCTAGTTGTTCTATCAGTTGCTTGGAGACAATTGTTAAGTCTTTAGCTCCAATAGTGGATTTGCCCATTTCTTTTTTGACATGGTCTCACTCCGTTATCCCAGGCTAGAGTGGTGTGATGTCATAGCTCTCTGCAACTCAGGATCCAGTTGCCTCCTCCTGAGTAGCTGGGACTATAGGCACCTGCCACACCTGGCTAGTTTTTCTATTTTTATTTTTATTATTTTTATTTTTTGCAGTTTTTGGCTGGGTCTGGGTTTGAACCTGCCACCTCCGGCAGATGGGGCCGGCGCCCTACTCCTTTGAGCCACAAGTGCTGCCCAGATTTTCTATTTTTAGTAGAGACAGGGTCTGGCTCTTGCTCAGGCTGGTGTTGAACTCCTGAGCCAGGCAGTCCACCTGCCTTGGCCTCCCTGAGTGCTGATATTAACAGGCGTGAGCTATTGGTCTCGACTAATTTGCCCATTTCTTATTTCAGTTCTATCAGATTTTGCTTTGTGTATTTTATACCTATTCTTAGGTGCATAAACATTTAAAAATGAGATAGATCAAACAGTCAGGGCACTGGCAACCCCCAGGTCTTTGGATGAAGGAAGTCCTCTACTTAGATGAAGACAGAAAAGGGAAGAGAGAAACTTATCTTGAAGCCAAGATGAAAGAAACACAAGACATTCGGGAAGGGGAAGCTTCAGAGGCCCTGGAGAGTGAAGTCCACAAACAGGAAGATGAAATGGAGCAGCAAGAGTGAGAAAAAGAAATCCGCCTGAGCCTTTTCCCCATTAGCAGCCCTTGGTCCCTATGCCCCTGCACATCCCCACAGTCCTCAGATTGAACTGTGTAATACTTGTTGGAAGCAAGTTGGGCAGATAGCTCACATCTCAGTCAACCAGGCCGGATACAGCCCCATAGACCAAGAAAAAGAAGACATTTATGTTATAATAGAAATAGGCAATTAACTCAGTCTTTAAAGGACAATAGAGAACACAAGGATGCCTGGCATGTCACAGCCAGCAGCAAACAAGAAAATGGTTTCATTTAGAAAAGATAATTCTTTGGGACTTTAACCACTTCTTGAAGATGGAATTAATAGACAAGTTTAAAGTACTTGTTTTCTAAGCAGTTAAGAAGAAAAATATTGGTCAAAAGCAAAACCAGCATTGTCTTTATTTTGGCCGCACAACATGCCCATGTGATTTCAGTCTTTTATACTCTGCCCAGCTAGGAGGTCTCCAGCTTCTGCTATTTCGGCAGGTGTTTGGGGTCTGTCTCATTCTCGAGAGTTAGAATCTGTCACTTTGAACTGTGGATTAATTTGATTTCCTAAGGAAATGTTGGATGAAATTCCTACGGAGTAACTAGTGGGGAATTTTAAAATCTGCCTACACTTATCTCAAATTCAGCCAAAATAGTTTCACCTTCTAACTTGTGATGCTATGTACAAAATTCCACGGACAAAAAATGCCAAAGGAACAAAAATGTTTTCATTAAATAATTTGATTTTTTATAATAATTAAATAATTTGATAATAATTTGATTTTAATCATTCTTCCTCTTTATTGCATAGCTATTTATCCACATGCATCAACAGCATAGAAGTTGAAAAAATAGAATATTTTCATTAATAATGTTGACTCTATTGTAGTGAGATGGTATGATTGCTTCAGATGCTGAGAAGATATCCTGCCTATACCTTGTAGCTCTATTTAATTTATAAATAAAATTTATGGCTTGGCGCCTGTGGCTCAATCAGTTAAGGCGCCAGCCACGTACACCTAAGGTGGAGGGTTCGAATCCCCAGCCCGGGCCCGCCAAACAACAATGATGGCTGCAACCAAAAAAAAACCGGCCGGGCGTTGTGGCGGGTGCCTGTGGTCCCAGCTACTTGGGAGGCGGAGGCAGGAGACTCGCTTGAGCCCAGGAATTGGAGGTTGCTATGAGCTGTGCTGCCATGGCACTCTACCTAGGGGGATAGCTTGAGGCTCCGTCTCAAAAAAAAAACAAAAAAAACATTCTGATGGCACACAAAAACATAACAGTGATGAATACCACTCGACAAGATGCCACCACATGAATTCATGTGTGCAAGGTTATGAAACGTTATGCAGTTGTTTGTACAGTGTTGCCAATGTGTGTGCACAGTGGCAAGTTTGTGAACCTAATTGTCAGACTTTGTAAGACGGTATTTTTACAGTCTGATCTTTTGGCTGTTTAGGTAGCTATCTGCCAACACTAACTGGTGGGTGGGAGTTAGAAGAAGATCATCAAGAAAGCAATTTTTTTTTTGGGTAGTGCCTGTGGCTCAAGGAGTAGGGCACCGGCCCCATATGCCAGAGGTGGTGGGTTCAAACCCAGCCCTGGCCAAAACTGCAAAAAAGGAAAAAAACAATTTTTTTTTTAGATTCTGTGTCACCCTTTGTAGAATACTGTGGTGTCACAGCTCACAGCAACCTCAAACTCTTGGGCTTAAGCAACTATCTTGCCTCAGCCCACTGGGACTGAGTAGAGGGAACTACAAGGCACCCACCACAATGCCTATTTTTTTGCTATTGTTGCTATTATTTGTTGTTGTTGTTGATTTTAGCTGGCCCAGGCCATGTTTGAACCCGCCAGCCTTGGTATATGTGGCTGGTGCCCTACCCACTGAGCTACAGGCACCGCCCAAGAATGCAGTTTTTAAGGAAATGTGGAAACAAAGTAGATAAATGGATGGGGTGATGTCTTCATTTGGCATAGTTCTCATGAGACTAATTTTAATTCATGCTCAAGTGTTTTCTACATAGCTTTTATAGGCTTTGTAGATATTATAAAAGATCTGAAAGGTAACCATTACAAAGACAATGTCTACCTATGAAGAATTTCCATCAAGCCAGGTACAGTGGCTTGTGCCTGTTATCCTAGCCCTCTGGGAGGCTGAATTGGATGGATTGCCCGAGCTTACACGTTCAAGACCAGCCTGACCCATAGTGAGAACGTGTCTCTAAAAATACCCAGGCATTGTGGCAAGCCTGTGTAGTCCCAGCTATTTGGGCGGCTAAAGCAAGAGAATCGCTTAAGTGGAAGAGTTTTTTTTTAAAGAGACAGAGTCTCACTTTGTTGCCCTCAGTAGAGTGCTGTTGCATCATAGCTCACAGCAACCTCCAACTCCTGGGCTTAGGCAATTCTCTTGCCTCAGCCTCCTGAGTAGCTGGGACTATAAGGCAGCTGCCACAACTCCTGGCTATTTTTTGTTGCAGTTTGACTGGGGCCAGGTTCGAACCCCCGACCCTCAGTATGGGGTCAGGGCCCTACTCAGCCACAGGCGCTGCCCTAAGCCAAAGAGTTTGAGGTTGTGAGCTATGATGTGATGGTACTCTACTGAGGGCGACAAAGTGAGAATTTGTCTAAAAAAAAAAAAGTTACCCTCAAAATGGATGAATGAAATGTACATGTAAAGATAGACCTTTTATCCTATATAATAGTTCAAAGGTGAACAAGTACTTGAACATTCTTGTGTTTTCCAGGAGACAGATATCCAGCAGTAGTCTGCCTAGGTGTCCCACAGGATATGGGTTGGAGGGGAAAAGGAAGGAAGGAGTCTTGAAAGTGGTGGTCCTGGCTCAGCATCTATGGCTCAAGTGGCTAAGGCACCAGCCACATACACCTGAGGTGGTGGGTTCGAATCCAGCCTGGGCCCGCCAAAACAACAATGATGGCTGCAACCAAAAAAAAAAAAATAGTCGGGTGTTGTGGCGGGTGCCTGTGGTCCCAGCTACTTGGGAGGCTGAGACAGGAGACTCGCTTGAGCCTAGGAGTTAGAGGTTGCTGTGAGCTGTGATGTTGCAGCACTCTACCCAGGGGGATAACTTGAGGCTCTGTCTCAAAAAAAAAAAAAAGAGAAGTGGTGGTCCTGGTTTATGTCATCAATGCCTTTTTTTTTTTTTTTTGAGACAGTGACAATGTCACCCTGGGTAGAGAGTTATCATACATCAGAGTAATCTCAAACTCTTGGGCTGCATCTGTCGTCTTGCCTCATCCTCCCTAGTAGCAGCGACTGACTACTGGTGCCTGCCACAATGCCCAGCTAATTTTTCTATTTTTAATAGAGACAGGGTCTCACTCTTGCTCAGGCTGGTCTTAAACTGGTGAGCTCAAGCAATCAACCTCCCTCCACCTCCCTGAGTCATCAGATTACAGGTGTGAGCCACCATGCCTGCCTGCCTGCCCCATCAGTGCCTTCTAATTGCTAAATTTAGTGACCACAGTAGATTCCAGCCCTTATCTTTTAATTCACTCAAGTAATTTTGTGTTTGTTTTTTTGGAGACAGTCTTACTCTGTCACCTGGGGTAGAATGCCATGGCATCATAACTCCTAACAATGTCAAAGTCCTAGGCTTAAGCGATCCTCTTGCCTCAGCCTCCAAGTAGTTGGGACTATAGGCACCTGCTACACCGTCTGGCTATTTTGAGAGATGGGGGTCTCACCCTCGCTCAGGCTGTCTTGAACTCCTGAGCGCAAGCAATCCACCCACTTTGGCCTCCCAGAGTGCTAGGATTACAGGTGTGAGCCACAGCACATGATCCACTCAAGTAATTACTGTCTAGCAACCTTGAGTCAGTGATAGTGATTATAGGCACTCCCACCTTGTTTTACCAAAGTGCTAAGATCAGAGGGTAAGCCATGCACCTGGCCTGATTCTAACCATTTTGAAGCTATACCACTCTACTCAAAAGCAGACATTTATATTAGAACATTTAAAAAATACGAACACACTTCCTATAAAAAGTTAATTCAGTTAGCAATTTTGTGTCGCAGGGGCCCCCAAACTTTTTAAACAGGGCCAGTTCACTGTCCCTAAGACCGTTGGAGGGCTGGACTATAAGTTAAAAGGACAGGCAGCGGCTAAGCAGGACAGGCAGTGGTGGCAAAAACACCTGGCAGACCAGATAAATGACCTCAGTGGGCCGTAGTTTGAGGACCCCTGGATGCATTCTAAAATTCATAGCCCTAACAAAATCTGAAGCAGATCGTATAGAAGTAAATATGTAGGCAAAATACCAAAAATTTTTAGCTAAAATACTGACTGGTTTTGAAGCCAATGAAAAAATACATTATACAAAGCATTTTCTGGGAATGTAATTAACCACAGCAGTGGCTCAAAACCACTTAATCATCTCAATAGATGTGGAAAAGGCATTTTATCCCATCATGCATGTCTAATAATTATAAAATCAAAACCCAATACCATATTCAAACTAGAATTAACCACAGTAGCCTAAATATAAAGGCTTACTTTCGTACTTACAGGAAAGTCAGCCAGTGGTAGTCCAGAACTGTTGTTGATGTAAGCATCATGAAGTCATTAGGGACCCTACCTCCAACCAGTCTTTAAATCACCACCCAAGAATATGCCCCCCAGAGTCCTGTTACAAAGTGATAGCTGGCTGCAGGTGTCACATTGGCACTGGAAGGAAGGAGTAAGGTGAGTATGCCATGTTTTTAAGTTTTCTTGGAAGCTTCATGTGATGTTTGAGTTCACTTCTAGGCTGAGAAAGTCACAATTGCACATAGTGCCACACCACATAAAATTGCGGTTTGAGTAGTAAGAAGAGATGATGTCACCCTAGCATGTTCACATTCTGCCATAAGATACTGTGGCAAAGTACTGGAAAGCTGATCTTGAGCTATTGCTAAATGAAAAAAGATCATGCATTTAAGTTTTTCACAACACCAGTTTTTTTTTTCTTAAGACAGAATCTTTTGTCCTGGGTAGAGTGCCATGGCATCATAGACTTTTTTTTTTTTTTTTGATACAGAGCCTCAAGCTGTCCCCCTGGGTAGAGTACTGTGGCATAGCTCACAGCAACCTCCAACTCCTAGGCTCAAGCGAGTCTCCTGCCTCCGCCTCCCAAGTTGCTGGGACCACAGGCGCCCGCCACACGCTTGGCTATTTTTTTTTTTTCCAGTTGTAGCCATCGTTGTTTGGCGGGCCTGCTCTGGATTCGAACCCGCTACCTTAGGTGTATGTGGCTGGCGACTTTTTTTTTTTTTTTTTAAATGTGCTGAATCAGTTAGGGTTTATTTTGGCAACTTGTACTGGAAAACCCAAAGTAACAATATCCTCCACAAGGTAGAAGTTTAGGTTCGTTCCCTCACAATGCCCTTGTTTTAAGTTTGCTGACTGGGCGTAGTGGCTTATGCCTGTAATCCTAGCACTCTGGGAAGCTGAGGTGGATGGACTGCTTAAGCTCAGGAGTTTTGACCAGCCTAAGCAAAAGGAAGATCTCATCTCTATTAAAATAGAAAAACCTAGCCCGCCATAGGTCAGTGATTAGAGTGCTAGCCCTGAGCATCAGGGGTGGCAGGTTCTAGCCTCACCTGAGCCTCATAAATAAAAATAGAAAAACAGGCTGGGACAGTGGTGGGTACCTGCAGTCCTAGCCACTCAGGGAGGCTGAGGCAAGAGGATTGCCCAAGCCCAAGACCTTAAGATTGCTACGAGCTCTGATGCCAAGTCCCCAAACAGTTAAGTGTTGATCAGAGCCACCAGTTTTAAAACCAAACAATCCCCCCCAGATACATGTGTGCACACATAACAGTGGTAATTTTTTTTTTTTTTTTGAGACAGAGCCTTAAGCTGTCCCCCTGGGTAGAGTGCCATGGCAGCACAGCTCACAGCAACCTTCAACTCCTGGGCTCAAGCAAGTCTTCTGCCTCAGCCTCCCAAGTAGATGGGACCACAGGTGTCCACCACAACACCCAGATATTTTTTGGTTGCAGCCGTCATTGTTGTTTGGTGGGCCAGGCTGGATTCGAACCCACCACCTTAGGTGTATGTGGCTGATGCCTTAACCACTTGAGCCACAGGCACCAAGCCAGTTCTCCCTCTCTTAATACAATGTGTGTCAGAGTCTTGCAGGATACAGCCAGATCACAAAGTTTCTGAA
>CAUYQV010170323.1:0-11687 GCA_963574575.1 Galagoides demidoff
GGTGATTGATTAAAAAATACCCCTATGCCAATCAAGAGCCTCCCCATACCTCCCCATACCCTGACCACCAATCACCCCAACTACCCCATGTGCTGACCCCCAATGAAAATTGTACCCCACCCTTCTTGCCTTCCGTACCCTATAAAACTTGCTGGAACCTGGGTTCGAGGCTCTCTCTCGCTCTCTCTCACTGGAGAGTCCTAGCCCGGGCTTGAAATAAAGCTCACCTCTTGCTTCTTACATCGGTGTGGCCTCGGACTGTTTGCCTGGGTGTTTCTTGAGGGTAATTTCAGGCATAACAGAATCAAGAGTCAGACTTGGATTTCAGCTGTATGAGGGGTGCCTACGCCTGGACCTTAAGTTTTTCAAGGATCAACTGTACCTGTATATTTGTGCTTTGAACATAAAAGAAGTACAATTTCTTCCACCATCACCCTGCCCCACCCCCAGGAACTAATTGTCATCTCTTTAGGGGGATATGGCCCTGTTGAAAAGACCCCCTCTAGAGTTACAGGTATGGGTTTTTTTCTAATATACTAGATGTAGGACATGTCCCACTAATTTTTCTAAATCAAATTAAATCTAGGTTAGCAGTCAAATTGGAAACATTAGGCAGAAAATGAAATCCAGCCTGAGTCACTTTGCAGCACGCCCAGGAGTGGTACAGTGCTGGAAAACTGCAGAAAGGACCCTGATCTGAAAGTGACCTTGGCGGCCACTGAGATCTCAGGGTCCTGCCCTCTCCAGGAGGCTCCAAACACACACAAAGCAAGCAGGCTCCAACTGTTTCCACCACCAGGGATTTTTCTGCCCTTTCAATCCTGAGTCACTTCCCTATTAATCCTTCTCCTCCTCCACTGAACCCTGACTTTAAAAAACAAAAGGCTTTTAAGTTTCCCAGATGCAAAGCAAACCCAGATCAAGCAGGGCTGCCCTGCAGAGGTGGAAAGGGGATGCAAATATCTCTCCTCCTCTGCAGTAAGCCTACAAACCAGGTTTTTCTCACTTTCCCTTCTATGTCTAAACAGGAGACTTTTTAGAGTCTGTGCTAGTGCTGATTGAAATGAACAGTTTTAAATCCCAGAGAAACCCTTTCCCCCAATGGACTATGTGTTGAAAGGGTTTGTGTTTCAGACTGACACCATTCCAGGTAAGGAGCTCAGGTTAGGCTTCAGTCAGATGAGGGTTCTAATCCCATCAACACCATTGAATATCTAGGTGATCTCTCTACTCTATCGCGTCTTCCTCTATCAGTGGAGGAGAATCATAATAGCGATGCAAGCATTAGAAGGAAGTGTATAATAGACCCTGTCACAGTGCCTAGTATGAGGACAAATGCACAGCAACTTTGGCATTGCTAGCAACCCACTCAAATACGAGTTTTCTCTTTCATAAACTTGTAACTTCTCTATAACAATCTCCCTCCCCCCCAACTCCTACAAAGAGAAGATGGTTTTCTTACAGCTCAAACTCAAGCCCAGTGGTCCTAAGGAAGTGGTCAGGTCACTAAGGAAGTGACATGTGTTAGAAAGAGGAAGTGAAGCGATTCCTGGGTAAACAATGCCTGAAGGGGAAAAGTAAACTAAGGTGGGTGGGCCAACCACAGTGTAGAATTCCTTATTTTGAAATCCACCTCCACTACGATCACACTGTATTGAATGGCCAGTAGCTTCATTCACCAGAGTGCAATGTCCTATCACCAGAGGACGTGGGACATTGACAGCTCTTTTGGTCATGGCTGTGGTGTTCCAAGCTTAGAACTGACTAACAAGAAAGTTAACTGTAAACAGGTATGAACTGATATTCATCAGCAGATTTTTCTAGGAACTGCCCAACTCTCCTTGCCGCATTGCTCTTATAACTGATTTAGTCAGCAGGGAATAATTAGCAGCCTTGCCACACGAGAACAAAGTGTGCAGACTTGAGTTGATGTTGTGCTTAATGAGCCTATTTAAAAAGTTACAAATCACCCAGCTTCCCATCAGCCTCCACTTAGCACTTCCTCATGTAGAGTGTGGCAAAAATCAGAGCCCATGCTGACGGGGCTAATTCAGCCTTGAAATTTGCCATTTGCCTTCCTGCTAAAGGCCAAAGTGGTATCAAACCAGGAAAGCAAGCAGCTTGTGCTTATTTATCACAACTGCAGCTACTACTGTGAGGTTAGTGGGAAATAAAGATCAAGAGAAACTATCAGCTGGTGACTTATTTTTAATATATTTGAACAGATAAATGATGTGTGAGCATCACCCTGACCGTCAGGTCGCATGTGAGTTACTCATTTCTCTCCAAGAACAACTTGTGCTATAAAAACCTTACCAAATTAAAAAGTCATTTGTATTTTTGCTCAAACAGCATTGATTGTGACATATTTTCGAATCTTCCTTTCCACATTGATCCTTCCGCAGAGTCAGACAGAAGAACTTTCACCTCTGCTCTCACACCCTGCTGCATAGTGATGCTACTGGAAGTGCTCTTTCAAAACTTCCAGTGGCCCAACGTGCTTTGCAGTTTGGGTGTGGGAGAGGCAGAGGAGAGGCGTGAGTCACCCCAGGCTGAGCCTCATCCAGGAGGCTCTCCACCGTTCTTTTTTTTTTAATTTTCCGCATTCTTCCTGTGCTTTCTGAGTCTCTCCTTCTCCAGTTAAGCTGTTTCCATGCCTTACACAACTGACACTTCCTTTTCAAATCTTATCTTAAGGGGAAAAAAATGTTTTGGTTATTAAAATAAGCAGAGGAGCCCAGACACAGTGGCTCAGGCCTATAATCCTAGCACTCTGGGAGGCGGAGGCAGGTGGATTGCTTGAGCTCAGGAGCTTGAGACCAGCAAGAGCAAAATAAGACCCCATGTCTACTAAATATAGAAAACTTAGCTGGATGTGGTGGTTCATGCCTGTAGTCCCAGCTACAGGGCAGCTGAGGCAGGAAGATGACTCGTGCCCAGGAATTTGAGGTTACTAAGAGCTAAGCTGATGCCACAGCACTCTAGCCTGGTGACAGAACAAAACTCTGTCTTAAATATAAATAAATAAAATAAGCAGAGAAATAGAAATGTTTGACAAAATCACTTTGCTGATTCACTGTTTCAAGCATCTTTGATTTGCTACCAGGATGCTCAGACACAGCTGCCCTCCAGTCTATTCCGTCATTATCACCTATCTAGAAGCCCCTTCTCCATGATCCTTCTCTCTCTCTCCCTCCCTCCCTCTTATAATCCTTTTTGAAAATGTTTGGTTAATGGTCTCAAAACACAAGTCTCATGGTCACAATTGCTTACAGTAGCCACCAAGAGTGTGCGGGAGTTCACAGGTTACTAACAGAAGGCCATAGTCATTTACTTCTCAAATATCAATGTATATTTTCAAAGCATATGTAAAAGAGCCAAAACAGGTGTAAAGGGCCCTCATATTCCATATGATAATGGAATTTTAGGGCTTTCAGGCACAATTACTATGCTCCAAATCAAAGTATCCATGTGACTGATGATGGAAAAGTCCCTTAATAGTCCAGGAGCCTCAGAAGACTTTCTAGAAAGTGGAGGGATTCCTACGGCTACAGATCAGCCAATATCTCAATATCTCATTTCTATTCCTCTGTTTATTTTATTTTATTACAAGCTTCGTCTGAATGTCAGACCCCTCCATCCCAGCCCCATAGTGACTGTCCAGCCCCCACTGCTTTCTGCTATGATCTCATCCCTCTGCCTAGCCCTGGTTCCCAGCTTCCTCTCCTCATGTCCGAACCCTGCCCCATTTTGTTGCCCCATCAGTTCCCTCTACATGTCAACACTGAGGACGTGCTAATCTGGGCTTGGCCATGCTACTCTACCTTAAGGCTCTGCAGCTTTGTCATCCCATAAAAACAGTGTGTATGAGTTAAGCAAAATTTGAATACATTATCTGAAATCTCTATACGGCAGCTCCTTAGAGCCTTGAAGGATTCTTCAACCTACTGTATGTAATGCAACTTCTTCTCAAATTGTTAGTGTCACTTATAAAGAATAACTATAACCATTTGTATGGGTCTCTCTTGCTTCATGTATATAATGCATAATTCTCTGATATGTTGTGGATTCCTGGTGGCAGGAGCCCTTTCTTTGTATCTGTTTGATGTCCAGCAGCGCTCACCACTCACCCCAGTGTCGAGCACATTAATAAATGTTTGCTGACCTGGATTTTTATTCTGACTAATGTTTCATCTGTACTATATGCTTGGGTCATAAATGAATTTTATGATTCTAGAAACATGTTTTAGTATTACAGATTTGTAGGACCATTAAGGGAATTAGTCATAGTAATAGCAGTTTGGAGGTAACTAACCTCTTGGGCCACTAGGTATCAACAAAAATAAATTGAAAATATAATTTGCCACATGCAGAATGTGGATATGCACCAGCAAGGAGAAGAAGAAAGAACAAGCACTACGCTGAAAGAGAGGCCAGATACAGTAAAATGAATACAAGGCCTTGGATCAGCTTCTCCAAGAGCAGCAGAATCCTTCAAACAGAAACATCACTTCATGTAAAAGGACGCTCTACCAGGGGTGGGCCTCAGTTACTGAGGGCTCTCGAGATGGCAGATACTGTATTAAGCATTTTACATACATTAATACTCATATAAACCCATGAGTTAAGATTCATAAATCCTAAATTAGTACATCCTCTGATCATTTGTGTCATCTGCCCATTTATCAGATGAGAAAACTAAGGCAAAAAGAGAATAAGCCTAGATCCTGAGGCTCGTCACTGGTAAGCTGGAATTTGGACCCAGACATCTAGCTTGAGATCTGTGCTGCCTGCCACATCATTTCTAGCGAGTAGGAGTTGGCATGCCAGAAGATCGTAGACAGTTTGTCTTACATTCTTTAGTCTTAAGAGAAGGAAATATTGAAAAATCAGAAATTAAAACTTGAGAAAATTCAAATATAGTCTGTTTTTAGAAGTTAAGACCTATTTTCTATTTAAAAAATTAGTTGACTTGAAAATCAATGATGGTAAATAAATATGATAATGAATTTAGGAAGTGGCTGAGTCTGATTCTAACCTGGGAAAAGTGATTTGCAATCAAAACACATCCAGCATTTTCACACCACCAGAGATTTTCCATTATCTCTACAGTAACAGAATTCTAAAAGTCTTGCTTTAATTATTTACTTTGCAGCTAGATCAAAAGCAATATTACTTTTCACTTTATGAAAGCAGCATGTGAAAGTTGAGCTAAATTTCACTCAAGTGCTTGCATTAAGCTTTTCACTAAGCATATTGGAGGTTTGTAGTAAAACAGGAAACATTTCAATTTACAAAAATTTTTCTATTTCAACTATAATATGGGTAGCACCTGTGGCTCAGTAAGTAGGGCGCCAGCTCCATATACCAAGGGTGGCGGGTTCAAACCCGGCCCTGGCGAAACTGCAACAAAACATAGCTGGGCACTGTGGCAGGGCCTGTGGTCCCAGCTACTCGGGAGGCCGAGGCAAGAGAATCACCTAAGCCCAAGAGCTGGAGATTGCTATGAGCTGTGGATTGCTGTGAGCTGTGATGTCACAGCACTCTATTGAGGGTGACAGAGAGAGACTCTGTCTCTTAAAAAAAAAAAACTATAATATATGTATAAAATTATTTTCATTATATTTGCAACTCAAAATAGCACAGGCTGATACTACAATGCAATAAAAAATCAGTGACTTTAAAAAACAAAGCTTTACTTCTGCCTTGTACTATTTGTCTTGAGTGGATTCTGCTCATTTTTGTCATCCAAAGAGTTCCACTGGCAGAGACACCTCTATTTTATGACTTCATCATCCCAACTGAGGTTTCAGCCTCATCACAGCTGGGGAAAAAATGGGTAAAGACTCACACACCAAGGCTGGGCATGGTGGCTCACGCCTATAACTCCAGCACTCTGGGAGGCTGAGGCAAGTGGATCCCTTGAGCTCAGGAGTTGGAGAACAGCCTGAGCAAGAGTAAGACTCCATCTCTAAAAAATAGAAAAAAAAAAGGGAAAAAATAGAAAAACTAGCCAGACATTACTAGCCAGCTGTAGTTCTAGCTATTGGGAGGCTGAGGCAGAAGGATCATCTGAGCCCAGGAATTTGAAGTTGCTCTGAGTTGTGATGCCACAGCACTCTACCCGGGATGACAAAGTGAGATTCTATCTCAAAAAAAAGCAGAATCACACTTGAGTTCTACCAGTTCTTTCAAATGTCCACTGGAGAGATGCTTCCCTGTGGCAACAGGCCGTGTCTGACCTCAACATGGTCAGTGCAGTTTGCAGAACAGGAGAGGAGAGCCACATCTCAGTAAGGATAAATGATGCCCACACTTTTATTTTCATTAACGTTTCTTCAAAGTACATATTATATTAATAAATTTAGATATTTCTCTTTTTAAACCAAACAACAAAAAGTGATAGTGTGAGTGTATAATCTCTATGCTGAAATGAACTACTTTGGGAGAAAATTTATTTATTCATTTCACAAATATTGATTGTGCTCCTGTTTATGTGGGCTTTCTTCTAAATGTTAAGAGTGATTCAAAAATAAAATTTTAAAAATTAGACATCTTCTTCCACAGAGCTTATAAGATAGATCAAATACAATGTCAAAAAATGATTTTTAACAGATAAATACCCCCCAAATGGTCAAGAAAAAGTCCATGTGTGTTCAAAGGAGAAATCTTTGAATAACAATTTTAAAGCTAGACTCAACCTTCAATACTTTGGGTTCCAAAGCCTTTTCTGCAAAGATGAGGAAAACCAGGCCCATAAATGTTCAAAGTGACTTGTCCAAAATTACTTACGGTTAGGTGGTGCTTCAGTGACTTCTCAGAACAGATCTCATTTGCTGTGACTGAGGCTACAAAAAAACAAATGCAGAAACAGAGGCGCCCGTGCTTAGGGAGCACTAAGATAAAAGCTTTGGGGAGCTAACTAATCAATATCAAAATTTCACTTCCTATTAGAAAAAGACTAATTACAAAACAGATGATACATTTACACTTTCAAAGCAGTGTAAGTAAATGCTATTTTTGATGAAACCATGAACCTTTCAAAAATCCACAATGAAACTGTTTTCATATAACCTATTTTATTGTCTCAGAAAGCACTAGCCAACATCTTTGAAAACTGGAATAGTAATTTAAATGCTTAGCCTAGAACCTTTTCCAAAAGCCAGAGAGGAAGCGAAAACCCGTGATTAAAATTACAGCAACTTTATTAATTACTGCTCAAAATGCCAAATTTACATATGTTTAAATAAATCTAAGTGGCAGAACTGACCACTAAGCATTTTCAGACAAGTTTGGAAAAATTAATTATGTTCCTCATCTTTAAAAACACAACTTAATATTACAAGCATTTGCCTTTTTGTCAAAGACAATAAATTTGATTAGGCTTATATAAATTACACCATACTAAACAGTGTCATAACTAAAAACACATGGAGAATAGAGTTAGCCTGACTCATTGCATCACTTCCAAATTTAAACCTGATACCAAACATATATGCTTGGCTTAGAGACTTTTTCTAGTCTTCTTTTAAAAGCTGCTATTCATAAAAAGGTCAGTAGGTTGTCTTTTAAAAATAAATCTGTAATCACTACAAACTGTCACTGTATCTGACCAAAATCCTGATGAAAGACCAGAGGCTAAGACTTGAGTACAGCAGCTTAAAGAGTTAGAATAGAATAGTAGATGGAAGAATTCAAAGGCAGGGCCAAGACCTGTCCCAGTCCCTCAGCTGAAACAACCTATTTGACTTTTGATAGTCGTAACCTAGGCCTTCTGAGCATTTCTTAATCCGCAGTGACTCTTAGCAATGAGCTCACTGTTTCCAAAATAGTAGAAAATCACCATGAAGCCGTGGGTCTCAGGTTACCTTCTGAGTCTTGCTGGGGAATTTTCTAGGACACCACTATGTATTCTCCATAGCAGTGGCTTTCAACTGTCTTGCTTCCCAGCCTGCGAAAGCCAGTCAATTCACTTGCAGAGAGAATGAAATCACATCACCAGTGGTTTTCATCCTGGAGAGATGGAAGGATTCAAACATAAGGAACACACCAAATCCCAGGTTGCCCCCTACTCAGCACTTCTCTCTGTCCCCCACCAACGCCACCCAGGGAAGAGTGTTTCTGTAAAGCTTTGCGGTAAAACTTCCCAGCTAGCCAAGTCTGTCCTGCAGGCTACTGTAAGGCTCAGCGACATGGAACAATGCCTCCTAAAGGAGAGCGCAGAGAGCTGTTGACACTGGGAAGTGAGCTGAGTACGAGCCGTGCACACAGGCTTATCAGGGCACATGCACATGTTAGCCTCCACGAGGTTTTAGAAGTCAAACATTCCGCCTGCAGTCACCTCATGAAGAGGGTGTTATTGGCCCCACTTAACAGGTCAGAAAACCTCCATGCAGTGCAACCTCCCCCAAGTCTCAGAACTAAAGAGAGTGAAGTGAAGTGTGAGACCCGGCACGGCCCAGATCCCTGTCCACCACAGCAGATCCTGAAATTGCTTCCTCTTCCAGGGTCAGTAGGACACAAGACAGAGTCCCAGGGTTATGAGACAAGCACTTCTCACTGGGACCACTGATCTTGGCCCCAAATGACCCACAGATCCCGTTATGTTGTGTACACATGAACTTGATTTGGAAGGTGCAGCCCTAAATGTTGATTCTATTGCTCACAGCTCCCAACAGGGTGAAGTCTAATGCATCTCAGCAGAGCATCGAAGATTGTCCACAATGCCATCTGAACGCAACTTTGCCAGCGTGTCTGCAAGTGTCCCCAGTTCAACTTTTAGTTCTGCCAAACTGACCTGCACACTGGTCCCTGAGTGTTCCCTGTTCACTCACCAACTTACTTCTGATAAGGGACCAGCCTCTCCCTTATCAGATATGTGCAAGAAACCCCTATGGGATCTGTTCATCCAGCATCTACTTTAAAATATTCCAAACTGTGCTTTATGTGACAACAGTATCTTGTCTCTATAAACTGGTGGCCAAAACATAGAATGTCATAGGCTAGAGGACAGTTAAGAGATTGTCTGGTCCAAAGCCCTCACATTACAGAAAAGGAAAGTGAACCCACGGTCACACAATGGATGGACAACTCACCTATTTATGATGTCCATCAAGAGTTCAGTACCATCTTATTTTTACTAGTCTAGATGAGGAGATTATCGATCGTAGTGATCACTATCAATTGTATCACTAGTCAGAAACTGGCTGTGAAATAATTTATAGTAGATGTGGTCTTGGAACTTCCGAGACTCTTTCTTGGGAGCCAAATGAATGTTAATCAGATAAGTATATCCCAGAGCAGCCAGCCCAGAGCCTGTACACAGTGAGCACTTATTAACTGACCCTTTGATTCAGTTTATTTTTATATCCCAAGCATTTCCCATCCAAATAAAATAGTATTCATATACATGACACATGCACACAAGACTTATCAGGCCAGTAATATTTTATAGCAAATATTTATCCTCGATTCCTCCCTTTCTCATATGCTCCGAGTGCTTTTCATTTTATCTCCAAAATACACCTGCCTTTCACCCTTTCCACCTCGCCAGCCCAGCCCAGGCCATTGCCATCTCCCATCTGGACCACAACAGATCCCTGCTGGTCTCAACTTCTTCCATCTTCCCTCAACCCCCACACCATCAGGTCCCTGCATAAGCACATCCCCCACCCACGCACTCAAAAGCATTCAGTGGCTTCCCATTTAAGTTAGGATAAGATTTAAACTCATTGCCACAACGTCTGGCCCTGTGTTCTCTCCTGCTTCATTCCCTCAGTGCAGGTGCCTGTCTGCTCCGGAGCTGCTGCTCTGCCAGAAACGTCTTCTCCTTCATCACTCTCAGGATTGTCTTTCAGGCTGCATCGATGAGCTGAAACGTCATGGCCCGGAGAAGCCCTCCCTTCCTCTCAAGTCAGCCCCCTCACCACCGCCACACCCATCATTCCGGTCTCAGCATTCGTTCGGAGTGCAGGGACCACAGTGTGTGGTCAGGCCTTTGCTTTATGCCTGTATCTCTGCCACCCACCCAGTCTGTGAGGATTGGGCCTGCCCATTGCTCAGGGCAGCATCCCTTGCCTGGTGTCAGGCCTGACTCAGAACAATCACTCTGGACGTTTCTGTTGAATAAATAAATGTCCTCAAAGATTCATAAATATATACTGAAATATGACTTCATCTGAGAGGCTGCCATAAGAAGATGATATTTCACCACAAAACAATCCAAGTTATTATATATGTGTGCATTATGCTGACCTTTTTCCTTCTTCCTCACAGAAATATGGTTAAAATAGTAAATCTGTATTTCAGCATAGACATGACTACTTCTCTGCTCATATTCTTTTGGAGGAAAATTATCTTAAATATGAGTGGTCAGTGTTCCCAGGTTCCTGGGGCTTCCCAAGAGATGCTGAGTCAGTGACAAAGGGATGGCAGAGAAAGAGTTTGAACTCACAGGATGCACCCCAGATAATTCTTGTCATCAAAGATGTGCAGGGAATATTGGATTAGGGCAGTCATTTCCAACCTTGGCTACATAGTAAAATCACCTACAGAGATTTTAAAAAATACTAATGCCCGGAAACAGAAATTCTGCCTTAGTTGAGCTGGGGTGGGGACTGGACGTCAGAATTTCTAAAAGTTCTTCATGTGACTCTGATGTGCAACAGCAGTCCGGGCCCCTGTGCCTGAGGCCAGCGCAGTGAGATGGATTCAGAGGACTGAACAACAGCACCGCCAAGGATAGCAGCTGCCATGGCTGACGACCTGCCAGGAAAATCCTCGTAACAGTAAGCACAGGCTTTCACACTGGCCCTTTCCTGGTCACGATCTACTGAGAATTTGGATGGAGACAAAGAGGCACAACTGAAAATTTTTTGTCTCACCTAAAACTCTGAAGAAATGTAACAGTAAGACAGAATTATATCTAAAGCTTTGTTTCACAAAGAGAGAGACACAGGCTAGCAAATGATCCAAACGAGTGACTATAGGACGGGTGACACTGCTCAGCACAGATCAAGAGAAAAAGACAAGGCTGGATCTAGCCTTGAGTTGCAGAGGTGTCTGCAGTAAAATACGGCCACCAAGAACATTGTTTCCCATAAAAGGCAACACAAAATATAACATAAGCATTTATTTACCATATAATATTCATTTCGCGTATAATACTGACTTAGCAATATGATAGTTAGCACCCTAATTTGTACTGAAATCAGGGCCATCACAGATGAAGGACATGATAACTGAGACCACTCATTTGCAGAGGAGATGAAAAAAAAACAGCCTACACAGAGAGAAACACGGTCAGGGCTGAGCAGAGACTCAGCTTTGCTCCCCCCACCAACCCTGGGTATTCTCCAGCTGTGGAGGGACAGAGCAGAGACACAACACTGCCTCCCAGGTGTCCTCCAGCCAGAGGTACAGAGCAGAGACACAACACTGCCTCCCAGGGCTTCTCCAGTCAGGGGTACAGAGCAGAGACACAACACTGCCTCCCAGGTGTCCTCCAGTCAGAGGACAGAGCAGAGACGCAGCACTGCCTCCCAGGTGTCCTCCAGTCAAGGGACAGAGCAGAGACACAACACTGCCTCCCAGGTGTCCTCCAGCCAGAGGACAGAGCAGAGACACAACACTGCCTCCCAGGTGTCCTCCAGTCAGAGGACAGAGCAGGGACAAAGCACTGCCTCCCA
>CAUYQV010170326.1:0-23725 GCA_963574575.1 Galagoides demidoff
CCACACCTCTCACCATTAACTAAGATAGACTCTCAATGGATTAAAGATTTAAACTTAAGACATGAAACTGTAAAAATACTACAAGAACATGCAGGGAAAACGCTTGAAGAAATTGGCCTGGGCAAATATTTTATGAAGAGGACATCCTGGGCAATTGAAGCAATATCAAAAATATACTATTGGGACCTGATCAAACTAAAGAAACAGGAGTTTTTAAAACCTGTTCTGGTTCTGAGGTCAGCACTATTCTAGAATCAGGACTAAAAGCAATTAAAAAAAAAAGAATAGAAACATTCTTTTGAATTCACAAAGGTCATGAAGAAAAGAAAACAGGAAAAAAAGAATGAAAACATTCTCCCACTATTCTGTAAAATCCACAGTAATGCTGAAGTATAACCCAACCATACAGAGTACCTAATCAATTTTGTTAATTTATTATTTGAAACCATCAATTTAGAAACTTTCCTTGAATGAAGAAAAAGGGTGAACTCAAAAAGCAGTTGAAACTTAAATGAAATTTGTTTTGGGATATGACAGCAAAATCACATAATAACATGTAAAGTAATGCAAGCCTTAAGGCATAGACAAGAGCCAGTCACACTGACTAAAAAGTAGTTAGCTGCTTGAAATTATCAGATAAGTACATAACTTTCTAACTCTGAGAAAACCTCCCCACACATCATCTTCATTTCTTCACTATTGATTTTATTCCTATCCCCTAAACTATGGCTTTTCTCTTTCATTATCACTGAAAATAAACACTTTAAAATAACCAATGATGTAAATCCTCACAAAATCTTCGTGTAGTCCTTCTTGCAGTACATGGTATTAGTAGCCACAGTGCTCTTAAATATTCTCTTCACTGGGTTTACTAAAGGCGTAATTACCTTCTTCTTTTTTTTCTTTAGCTAGCTTGAGAACTTTCTTGCTTTTTCTGGATTTGTCTCCTATCTACAATCTTTAACTCAGCCATGAGCTCTTTCTCTCTTTATAAGCCATCTTCTTCCTTTATATATTTTCTTTTTTACTATCATTTCCCATGGAGATCACTGCAACAATTATATACTTGGTCTTCTGCCTATTCCAACCCTATCTATAGAAGGCATTTTTCTTCAAATATGGATTCCATTTCTTGGATTACATTACTTCCCTGTTTAAAATCTTTAATGGCACCACCATTACACTTGGAATGAACTAAAGAAATTCATATATAAACTAAAATGTTCTATATCAACCGATCTCTGCATCTATCTCACCTCTGATATACTCTGCTCTAGCTACTGCAACACCTAGAACATAATATTACTCATGTTTCAAACACCATATAATTGCTGTTGTTTGCTCTAAGAAACAATTCCCAAGTCGAGTATCCTTTAGTATCTTGGCTCACAGGTGGCTTTCTTGGTAAGGTTTTCTATCAGGATTCCATCTAAACATAGATCCTTTGTTATTATCCATCAAAAACACTAACTCTTAGAGTTAATGGTTATTTAATTCATTTTGGTCTGTATTCCCAAGAATGCAAGCATTAGACAGGAAGTGAGCTGACCTAGCTTAATACCATACCCCTTAGTACTTAGCATAATATTTGAGTCATATAAAGTAGTTAATATGTATTTTAAAAATTATACATCAGTCAATGATTCCTGCTTTGAAAATTCCATTATTTACATTTATTTCACCCATCAGTGGGATCATAGAATTTTAGCACTAAAAATGATCAAAGATAATACAGGGGTGTCCAAATTGTAGACTAGGGACTGCATATGGATTATGTGAGGACTTTTTTGCTTATCTGTGGTGGTAGATATCATGAACATTATGCACGGACCTTTTTTTTTGTTTATCAGCTTTTGTTAGTGTTTATTTATTTATGTGTGGCCCAAGACAACTTTTTCCAGTGTGGTGTAGAGAAGCCAAAAGGCTGGACACCTCAGAAAGGTTCTCATTTTATAGTTGAAAAAGCTGAGACTCAGAGAAATAAAATAATTTGGTTATGGTATACTTGTTACCTGGTGGCAGAGCTGTTAACAAGAATCTAGACTCTAACATTACACTAAAAATGTATCCAGCAATTTGATTTTACTATAAAATATATGCATACAGAAAACAGTCCCATGAAAATGCTGCAAGACAATGTTTGTATCTGACTGTCCCAAATTTTAGTTGTATATCTCTAACTGCAAACTTTTCTCCACTGGGAGTCTACTGTACTCTAAGCTATCTAAAAAGTAACTTAATTTTTAATTAGTCTTAAAATAAGTTACTGGTAGCATTTTGTTATCATAAACTACAGCACAATACCAGCATAGAAAATTAACTTGGTTGCCACTCCATGCCAGAGCCTGTATGTGGCAAATCATGTACATAAGCGTATGAAAAGTTGAGTCATTATGTAAACACAGTTCTGCATGTGTGCCTAATTTCTCGGGCCTACCCAGATTTAACTATGGTTCACTAAAAGTGTGGTTCACTTTAAAAACAAGTTCTCATCTTCTAATTCACTTTTCTAGTTGAGACCAGACCACCCAAACTCAAGCCGAACCAAACCGAACCAACCTCTTGACTAGTCAATGTCAACTGAATTTAAACCACACTGAAATCTCTATTAGTATATACTGTAATTAACTAGATAAATTCATCGAGCCCACTTTTAGTAAGTTTTTAAAAAAGACTTATTACTATTTACTGATTTATACATCTTATTACATGAGAGTAAAAAGTTAACAATACAAAAGCATCTCATTTTGGTCTTCTTTCCTTAATTTATATTCCCTAACTATCCTCTCCTTGGAAATAACCTTAGAAAGCATTAGGTGACCTACAGAAAAAATTGCTTGGAATCAGAAATGAGAAGCTCTCATCCACTATGATAATTTGTTAATTTTATGGCCGGGAGCAAGGTAAGGAAAATGGATGAATACTATGTTGAGATCTTTTACTCAAATGTTGATTAGGCAGCAGTGTGGCTGGAAAAGGAATTATGTTATTGGGGAAAATATTAAGATTAGTTAGAAACAGAATAAATAGCATCAATAAACTTAGCAGGAACATGGATAAGTAAAAGAGAAGAAAATGCAGAATGTATATTTATTCCTGTGGTCACAAAGTGAAGGGGGCCCAAACTATAGTTAAGATAGGGCAAAATACAGTCTAATAAGCTCTACCTTAAAAGACGGTTTGGGAAAAATTTGAGAAAGATTTGTATTACAGATAAATAACGAGGCAAATGTTTTGAGTTAAGTTTAAAACAGGCTTTTTTTTATAATTAATGATTTATTATATACTTAAAAACAGCTCGAAGAAAAAAATTATAATGCCCCCAATAGAAAGAAAAAGATAAATAAGTGAGGTGTTGGATATCCCAATTACCCCAATGGGATAATTACACATTGTATACATGTGTCAAAATATCACAAAAACCCCAATAACATATATGACTATGATGTATCAATTTAAAAATTATCAAAAAACTATCCAAAGATCATTGTCATTCAAGACTACGCTTCAGCCTATATATCCAACTATCTATCTGAAATCATTAAGTTGTACATCTCACAGATAATCTACAGCTCAGTATGACTAAATAGAATTTATTATATTTTCCCAAAACCTTGATCCTTTCTCATATTTCAATGAGAGGTACAGTCTCTTAAACCAATCATTCTAATATGACTACTACATATTAGAATTACCCGAGTTTTCAAAAACTACCAAGGCCAAACCCCATCCAAACCAAATAAGTTAGAATCACTAGAAGAGTGGCCAATTCACAACCTTTCTAAAAGTTCCAGGTAGTATATTTTTAGGTTGGAGAACCACTACTCATTAGTTTCTGCCAGAAACCTGGAAGTTACAACACATCTACTTTCTCATCTCCTGCCCTCATCCAATACATCACTAAAGGCTGTTGCTCCTACTTATGATATAATTGATAAATCTCTCCATGTTTTCCCCCTAAAGCTACTATCACTCTACCCCAGGTGACTACCATTCCTTGCATAGATTAATGTGACAGTCAAGAGGCATTTTTGAGCCAGTTTATAGAAGTCACCTGGGTATAATGCATGCTATTGTTTCTCTCATTAAATTCTGTCAAGTCAGAATAAATAGTATCAATCAGCATCACTGCTTGGAAAGAACCTGGGTGATGCTTTGCTCACTATCCTGGTTACCTGGGTAAGTAATTGCAGAGGATGGCTCTCTTACAATACTTCAAAAGGCAGAATCACACAAGAGAGGAGGAGAAGCATAACAATCATCAGTACACTATCTTATTTATTTTCACAACTATATATAAGCTATGTAAGGAAAATAATCTATGTTATAGAGACAAGGAAACTAACGATCAGAAATTTTGAGGACACAGGTCACAAGGGACAGTTAAAAATTTGAATCTGTATTTTACTTCTGATTCTGAAATCTACATTCAATCTATTATGAGCCTTAATTACATCAAGGTATCACCTACCTTCCAGTACTGTATATGGATTAAGCGAATTAGCAGTTCTTTAAAGTATTACCAAGGGCTAGGTTGAAAACCTAGACATATAGAGAAATAAGCATTTCTAATTGTAAGGGGATAATACGCATATGATGTTTTACAATACAACCTCTTTATTAATTATACATATCCATTTTGCTGTGCTTGTCATTATATATACTGTAAAAAGATGCACATTTGAGAAGTATTTGAGAAAGATGCATATTTGAGATGCATATTTCCCTCTATTTCTGGGATAGATAAATGACCTAATTTATGATCTTCTGATTTTAATTTCAAAGAAAGTATAACTGAAGAAGGGATGGCTGTGGTCTAATTAAATCATTACATGTCAAAGGTTTTTCCAAGGTTCAAAACATGGCAAAAAAATTCTGGATGCATTTCTTTCATCAGTATATCAGTATTTTCTACCTTAAAACAAGCATAAAGAATACTTTTTTGAACATTACATTACTCCTATGTGGATTTTAAAAAATTTGTGCAGCACAGTAGCAGTGTCGATATGGAAAGAGGTTCTCAACTATTGAGATATCCTTGTTACAGAAAACAAATTGTTCTCTTGGCAAAAAGTCACACAGCATGCTTGCATATTCACTTGTAAGAAGTGATCTATACAGGATGGTATAATCATCCATGGAAACACGACAATATGGCCAGGCGTAGTGGCTCACGCCTATAATCCTAGCACTTTGGGAGGCTGAGGCAGGTGGATTGCTTGAGCTCAGGAGTTTCAGACCAGCCTGAGCCAGAGCAAGACCTTTCTCTAAAAATAGCCAGACGCTGTCACAGCACCTGTAGTCCCAGATACCCATGAGGACAAAAGGATCACGTGAGCCCAAGAGTTTGAGCTATGATGGCACAGCACTCTACTGAAGGTGACAAACTGAGACTCCATCTCAAAAAAAAAAAAAAGAAGAAAGAAAGAAACACAACAATATGTGAATCAACTTGCCAAAATACTATACCTTCTTCTCCTTGAACAGGTTCTTCTAGTAGCAACTCTGTCATACATTCCCAATCTTTCAATAGTTCTTGAGAGCTCTCCCACAAACTGTCCACCAAATAGGCTGCATGTTCATGTAACTAAAAATAACAAAGTAAGTGTGACTAAAAAACATTTAATAAAGAAATGAACAAATTAATAATAATATTTTGAGATAACAAACCATTTTCCTCATAATTAAAATGGCTTGGTCTCTATGATTCTAAGAACCATTTAGAGAACAACACACAAATTCATATTCCACTATCAATAAGGTGGATGCAGTATGTAGAATCATAATTTTTTTTTTTTTTTTTGTAGTTTTTGGCCAGGGCTGGGCCTGAACCTGCTACCTCCAGCATATGGGCCAGTACCCTACTCCTTTGAGTCACAGGCACCGCCCGAATCATTAATTTTTTAACCCAGTGATAGTCTCAGCCCAATGACATCATCTAACAGGAATGTACAATCTGTGGCTCGTGGGCTGCATGCAGATTATTTGACGACTGTTTTGCTTATCTATGGTGTAGGGTATTATGAAAAGTACTCATGGACCTTTTTTTATGTTTATCAGCTGTCCTCAGTGGTTTTGTATTTACTGTGTGGCCTAAGACAACTCTTATTTTTCCAATGTGTGGCAGAAAAGAAAAAAGGTCTGACATGCCTGAAGAGTGCAGGAAGTTAGCAGCTAGCTAGAGGACAGCTAGTTGGCAAAATTCTTAAAATTATAAACTGTATCTAGGTCATTTTTTTGTTACTTCTGGTTGTCTCTTTTTAAATATATTTTTAAGGGAAATTAATCACTTTCTCCCAGAATTCCATTTACACTTTGGTGTCAATTTTACTTACTTTACATTTGTCATCTTGGTCAAGGTAAAAAATGTAAGTTACTCTATATCTCTCCTCTATTCTACTCTCATTTCTATTTGACTCAATGCATTCCTCACCACAGCCCCATTTTCTATTGGTCATTACTTTCCTAACAATTTTCTTTAGAATCCCTGTTCCCACAGTAAACACACTCAAGTTCCTCATCAAATATTTCACATTCAATTCTCTGCCGCTTGCCAGTCATTTAAACTCAAAGAATTTCATTCCAATGAAAGAAACTCTTCAGGGAAGGTAAGTAGAAATGGTTGTTGAAATTGTTTCAGTTTCTGCTACTTACACTTCCCTGCTGTGGTATAAAGATCTTCCACTTTTGAATCTCATTAACATCCTCTAAAGCAGGCATCCTCAAACTGCGGCCACTGCCACCGAGGACATTTATCTGGCCCACAGCTCACCGCCCACGCCCACCGGGTGTTTTTGCTGCACTGCCTGTCCTGCTTAGCAGCCGACTCATCCCAGGGCCTGCAGTCCGGCCCTCCAACGGTTTGACAGTGAACTGGCCCACAGTTTAAAAAGTTTGAGGACCCCTGCTCTAAAGGATCCTCAAGATCAGTGTTTTTCAAACTACAGATTGCAACCCATTCTTGAGTTGTTAAAACTAATTCAATGCATTGAGACCAAAGTTTCAAAAAATAAAACACAGCACAAAAGAGTGAACAGCAAAAAGACAGAGTAAATACCCTTTCATCTAACTGTTATTTGTTAAATGGGATTGTAGTCATTGCAAAATAAAATGTTTTTCTCATTGTTAATGGCTAGAAAAGTATCCAAGTCACTTTTCTAGACCTATCGGTTATCTACTGTCATCTTGCTCATTTCACACTTGGGTTGGTTTTCTACCCCTATTTCTAATTCTATCATTACTCTTAACTTCAAGGTGAATTTTAATGACCTATTTAATGCTCTGCCTCTTTTGACCTTAATTCTGTACTTGATTTCTACTGCAATTCAAATCTCACACTCTGGCTCCAGAAAAACACCCCAGGAGAACCACACATACCACAAAATTCACACAATAAATTCTGTCAAATCAGAGTAAATGATACTGATTAGCATCTTTGTTTGAAAAGAACATGAGCAAAAGTTTGCTGCAAGTTACCTTCAAACTTTCCATAATTTATAGATTCTGAGAAATTATTCATAATCAGTAACATTACTCCAACAATGACAGGCACAAAAGTTGTACAAGTTGGTATCAGAGATGAAAAATGGCAGAAAGAAGCTTGTTTTAAAACTGCTACTAATAAAACCTATGTCAAATTGAAGAGTTATTGTTTAATGGGTACGGTTTCAGTTTGGGAAGATTTGAAAAAGTTTTGCAGATAGATGGCAGCAATGTTTACCCAGCAACATGAAAATATTTAATGCCACTGAACTACCGTATTTTGCCTTCCATAATGCACTCCCATGTATGATTTGCACCCAAATTTTTGGCCTAAACTTTCAGGAACAAAAATCTTTCATTTTAGTTTTCTAAAGGAGGATGGAAGTGGCTATGCAGTTGGCAACTCCTTCTGAGAGGCCTGAAACACAGAGCCCGCCATTGCAGAGAAGCTAAGAGGGAGCCCAGGCGGCATGTGAGAATGGTCTGGACGAGGTGAGCACCCTACCTCCCCATGCTGTCTCCTCTACTCCATCTTCATCCCCACATCCTCTCATTTCCTATTCCTACCCATTTCCATAGGTGGGAACATGGCCACTACTGCTGCTGTTCTGAAATCACTGGTGGGCTTATTTCCTGTGAAGCTGGTATGAGGAGCCAGGGGCAGCCCTGCCTTCCCTGGGCTCCTGATGGTAGATCCCTGCCCTTTCTAGGCTTCCTCCTCTTTTATGCAATGGGCCCTATTTTGAGGCCCCTGAGACAATGCACTAAGGAGAAAGCCTTCCCTGATGATACACCAGTGAAGGGCTCTGTATTTACATTTCTGATTAGTAAATATACTGTGACTTCCTTGAGCCATCCAGACCTTGGGCACTCAGTAAGGGCAGAATGAATGACACCAGTCTTTCCCACCGCATTTATGTACAATGATTCAATGCTCCAGGAGAAAAACTTGAGTTAACAAGCATCCTTCAAGGTTCTTCCTACTAGAAAGTTTGGAAAATTATACCCACTCAGCACTTTTCGGGTTTAGACAAGTCTAAAGCTCATAATTATAATCTACGCATTCAGGTACCCCTGAACTTCTGTGCTTTGCTGCTAGGTACCCTCTCAGACAGAAATTTCATGGGGACTGGGACCCCAGGTTACAACAGTGGGCTACTAGTAGAACCGGGTCTCAGAACCTAGATCTTTCATACTCCAGCTCAGGGATCTTCTTCCTCCCGTCTCTCAATTTTTCTCTAACAGATTTCATTTCTTTCTTCTTTTGCACTGTTTTCTGGAAATATCTCTTGGTTTAGTCTATAGCCAATTTTTAATTGTGTTTATTTAGTCCATTTACTGATTTTCCTCAATTAAACTATAGAAATCAAATTTTTAACTTCAAGGGACTCTTTTCCTTCTCTTATATATCTGAGGGTATTAATTAAATCTTTTTATATATTAAGTTGAATTTCTCCTTTTTCATGGTATTGATTTAAAATAAAAAGTTTTACTGGCTGGGCACGGTGGCTCACACTGGTAATCCCAGCACTCTGGGAGGGCAAGGCAGGAGGATCCTTTGAGTTCAAGAATTCAAGACCAATCTGAGCGAGGGCAGGACCCTGTCTCTACTAAAAATAGGAAAACTGGGTGTGGTGGCAGGCACTGATAGCCCCAGGGAGGCTGAGGCATGAGGATCTCCTGAGCCCAGGACTTTAGAGGTTGCTATGAGCTACAACACCATGTCACTCTAGCCTGAGCAAAAGTGTGAGACACTGTCTCATCAAAAGAAAAGTTTTACTAATTGGTTGCCAGTTCATATATGAGCCTATACTCAAGAATACAGTTAGTCAGATCCTTTCCTGGAATCTGACTGCAAGGTCCTGGTTCTCTTGGTTATAAAAGAAAGTAGAACAGGGCCTCTATAATTAGGCAAGCTTTCCCTCTATTGTACAGGATACAATTTGTCTTCTGAATGCAGAAATTTCTTGTCCCTTGTGGTGGTCATAAATTATCTAGGGCAATCATCACTTTGCTTCTCAGACCCACTGTCCACATCTCAAATGTCTGGACCAGAACTTCTAAAGTGATGAACAGGCTTAACTAAAGGATAGCCACTTAATTACTATTTATAGGTTATTCCTTCACAAGCCTCTGCTCATTGGTGTATTTCAGGGCTCTACCAGAAAATCTCAGTTAAAAAAAAAAAGATTTCATATTTTTGCCTCATGTGGCTATAGATTATTTAGAACTAATATATTTTGTAGTTGCTTTTTTCCCATTTAATTTATAGTTTCCAAAAGTCCCTCATTGTTTTTGTGAACTTGTAATATCTTTCCATCTTGACTAATTTAGACTGAGGTTTTCAGTGGAGAAGTTGATAGCATAATTCAGTGCTTTGAAGCAGTTTAATTCCATTATCATTAGCATTCTTAAGGTTGATATTTCTATGCCTGGAACCAGGGCATGTTAAAATTTAGCTCTGGCATACTGTCACAGTTCCTATCAGAAATTTTAGCAGAAATTTGCTTACAGTAGCAAAGATTCTTCTTTTAAATTTTTTTTTAAACTTCAGTTTATTTAGCAGGAAATATTCTTTTTCTTTTTAAATTAAATCATAGCTATGTACATCAATGCAATCATGGGATACAATGTGCTGGTTTTATATACCACTGGAAATATTTCCATCAAATGGATTGACATAGCCTTCATGTCATTGTCTTAGTTATTAAGACATTTATACTCTACTCTTAGTAAATTTAACATGTATCCTTATAAAATGCACCATAGTTGTGTTTCCACCAGTTAACCTCCCTCCACCCATACTCCTCCTACCCTACCCTCCCTCTCATCCCTCCCCCTCTTCTTGGGCTATAGTTGGGTTATACCTTTCATATGAAAGCTATAAATTGGTTTCATAGTAGGGCTGAGTACATCGGATACTTTTTCTTCCATTCTTGAGATACTTTGCTAAGAAGAGTATGTTCCAACTCCATCCCTATAAACATGAAAGAGGTAAAGCCTCTGTCTTTTTAAAAGCTGCATAATATTCCATGGTGTACATATACCACAATTTATTAATCTATTCATGGGTTGATGGGTACTTGGCCTTCTTCCATGACTTAGCAGTTATGAATTGGGCTGCAATAAACATTCTGGTGCAAATAACATTGTTATAAAGTGATTTTAGGCCTTCTGGATATATACCGAGTAGAGGAATTAAAGGATTGAATGGCCGATCTATTTTAAGATCCCTAGGTGATCTCCAAACATCTTTCCAAAAGGAATGTATTAGTTTGCATTCCCACCACCAGTGCAGAAGTGTTCCCTTTGCTCCACATCCATGCCAACATCTCTGGCTTTGGGATTTTGTGATGTGGGCTAATCTTACTGGAGTTAGATGGTATCTCAAAGTGGTTTTGATTTGCATTTCTCTGATGATGAGCATTTTTTTATCTGTCTATAGGCCATGCACTTGTCTTCTTCAGAGAAATTTCTACTCAAGTCCCTTGCCCACCCTGAGATGGGATCCCTTGTTCTTTACTTGCGAATATGTTTGAATTCTCTGTGGATTCTGGTTACTAAACCTTTGTCAGAGACATAACCTGCAATTAACTTCTCCCATTCTGAGGGTTGTCTCCTTGTTTTACTTACTGTGTTCTTGGCTCTGCAGAAGCCTTTTAGTCTGACCAGATGCCAGTAATGTATTTTTGGTGTTGCTTTAATCGCCTGTGTGTGTGGGGGGGTCTTCCTCATAAAGTATTCTCTCAGGCCAATTTCTTCAAGTGTTTTCCCTGCACTTTCTTCTAGTACTTTTATAGTTTCATGACTTAAGTTTAAATCTTTAATCCAATGAGAGTCTATCTAAGTTAATGGTGAATGCTGTGAGTCCAGGTTCAGTCTTCTATGGGTCGCCAGCCAGTTCACCCAGCAGTATTTGTTAAATAGGGAATCTTATCTCTGCTGAATGTTTTTAATTGGCTTATAAAAGATCAAATGACGGTAAGTAGCTAGGTTCATCTCTTAATTCTCTATTCTGTTCCATACATCTACCTCTCTGTCTGTTTTTGTGCCAGAACCATGCAGTTTTGATCAGTATCCATTTATAGCATAATCTGAGGTCTGGTAGCATGATTCCTCCCACTTTGTTTTTATTTCTGAGTAATGTCTTGGCTATTCAAGGTTTTTTTCTGATTCCATATAAAATGAAGTATTGCTTTTTTGAGATCTTTGAAGTATGACAGTGGGGCTTTAATAGGGATTGCAGTAAAATTATATATTGCTTTGGGTAGTACGGACATTTTAACAATGTTGATTCCTCCCAACCATGAGCATGGTATGTTTTTCCATTTGTTAACATTTTCAGCTATTTCTTTTCTTATAGAGTTTCATAGTTCTCTTTATAGAGATCTTTCATGTCCTTTGTTAGGTAAACTCCCAAATATTTCATCTTCTTTGGCACTACTATGAACAGAATAGAGTCCTTGACCGTTTTTTCAGCTTGGCTGCTGTTGGTATATATAAAGGCTACCAATTTATAACTGATTGATTTTGTAACCTGAGACACTGCTGTATTCCTTGATCACTTCTAAGACTTTTGTAGTAGAATCCCTGGTGTTTTCTAGATACACAATCATATCATCAATCCTTTTGTTTTCAATTTCATTTAATTCTGCTCTAATTTTGGTTATTTCTTTACTTCTGCTGGGTTTGGGATTAGAATGTTCTTCCTTTTCCAGTTGCTTGAGATGTCCCATTAAGTTGTTAACTTTCTTTCCATTCTCTTGAGGAAGGCTTGCAGTGCTATAAATTTCCTTCTTAGGACTGACATTGCAGTATCCCAGAGCATGTTAATTTGTGTCTTCATTATAATTTTGATACAAAAATTTGGTAATTTCCTCTTCATCTTCTCTTTGACCCAGTTACCATTGAACATAAGGTTAGTTTCCATGTTTTGTATGCAGATTCCTGTTGTTACTGAGGTCAACTTTTTATTCCATGATGGTCTGAGAAGATGCAAGGAATAATTTCTATTCTTTTAAATTTCCTGAGCTTAGACTTATGACCTAAGATGTGATCAATTTTGGAGTATGTTCCATGGGCTCATGAGAAGAATGTGTATTGAGTTTTGTTAGGATGAAATGTTCTGTAGATGTCTGTTAAATCCAATTGTTGAATGGTTAAGTTTAAGTCTAAAATTTTTTCCTGAATTTCATATTGGAGGATCTATCGAACACTGACAAATGAGTGTTAAAATCTCTGATTATTATGATGCTGGAGGCAATCAAGTTGCTCATGTCTGTTAAGAGTCTTTCTTATAAATTCAGGCGCTTTCTAGTTGAGTGCATAAATGTCAAAAACTGAAATCTCATGATGTTGAGTGGTACCCTTATCAAATATGAAGTGACCATCCTTATCTCTCCTTACTTTTGTTGGTTTAAAGCCTATTGTATCTACAAATAAAATTGCAACACCAATTACAACACCTGTTTTCTTCTGATTTCCATTTGCCTGAAATACAGATGACCACCCCTTCACCCTGAGTCTATATTTATCTTTTAAGGTAAGATGAGATTCTTGTATGCAGCAGATACCAAGCTTTTCAAAAGTCCAGTGGACATTTTTAATACTTTCACCATTGTTGAAGTTGGAATATGATAAAAAATTTCTGATTGAGTTTACTTTGGTAGTAGAGAATTGTGCTGGTCATTATGGAGGACAGGTCTGAGAGTATCCTGGAGACCTGGTTTAGTTGTGAGAAATTTCTTCAACATGTGAATGTCATTAAAGTATTTAATTTCTAAAAAAAAAAAAGTATTTAATTTCTCTATCATAAAATGAAACTCAGTTTCTCTGGGTACAGGATCCTGGGTTGAAAATGATTTTGTTTTAGGAGAAAAGTTGATGACCACCCTCTTCTAGCTTGACGTTTTCAGCAGAGAGATATATAGACATTCTAATATTCTTCCTCTTGTAGGTTATGGTTTTCTTACATCTGGCTGCTTTCAGAATTTTCTCCTTCATGTTAACTTTGGAAAAGTTAATTCTAATGTGTCTAGGAGATATCTTATTTGAGTTGAGTCATGCTGGGGTTCTGAAACTGTCTGTTATCTGAATTTCAGAATCTCTTGGCATGTCTAGGAAGTCCTCCTTCATTACCTCATGAAGTAGTGCATCTGTGCCTTTTGAAGCAGCTTCGTCACCTACAGGAATTCCTATAAGGCAAATATTAGTTTTCTTCAAATTATCCCAGAGCTCTCTGACAGAATGATCCATTTTTGCTCTCCACTTCTCTTCCTCTTTGAGTGTTTGGGAGTGTTCAAAAATTTTGTCTTCAGGTGCCTGTAGTTCCAGCTACTTGGGAGGGTGAGGCATGAGAATAGCCTAAGCCTAAGAAATGGAGGTAGCTGTGAGCTGTGACTCCACTGAACACTTTAAAGATCTCAAAAAAAAAAAATACTTCATTTTATATGGAATCAGAAAAAAACTTAAATAGCCAAGACAATTAAACAGTCTCTTGAAAAAAAAATTGTCTTTGATGTCATAAATCCTTTCTTCTGCCTGCTCCATTCTGTTACTAAGGGATTCTACTCTATTTCTCAGATCTTTGAAGGATGCAAGTTCTTGTCTCACTGCGTCAAAATCTTTGGTGATACACTGAATCTCTGAATTCACTGAATTCTTTTTTTTGGGGGGCTCTGGGCTGGGTTTGAACCTGCCACCTCCAGCATATGGGGCTGGTGCTCTACTTCTTTGAGCCACAGGCACTGCCCAAATTCACTGAATTCTTGAGACAACTTTTGAAATGCTACTTAAATTTCTAATTCCATCTTTACCTCCATTCTATTAATCTGATTTGCAATCCAAATTCTGAATTCAATTTCTGACATCTCAGCCATTTGCTTAGGAAGGGATCTTCTGGTATGTCCATCATGTTGCTCTGTAGCAGCTGGTACAGCCTATGGCTAGGAGTGAGAGGTTTAAGAAATACCTGTATAGCTAAATAATCGGACACCTTGGGGAAAAGGCATGGAGAAGGATTTAGTTCTCCTAACAAGCACAAGAGCTTGCGAGATGAGAGCATTGGTGAATTGGCAGTCTCTACACCTGTGGTGTTGAGAGGCATGAGATCAGCCTCCTATTACGCTTCAGAAGAAGGCAGTTGGGAGCATGCGCATTCTATCACAGACCCACGTGGTCTCCTCTCCAGCCTGCAGAATGCCAGCATTGCGTCTCTCTACTTAAGATCACTAAGTTCTGCTACAGACTAAGATCTGTCTATTCTAAGACTGCTTTACTCTCTTTCTTTTTCTCCCTTCTACTAAAGTAAAGCCCTCAGGCACTTAAGAGAAATTTTTCTGGAGCAAGGTAGCTAGCCAGTCCATGTCCGGAACCTAGTTAACCCAGGCCCGAGACCTGGCCAATCCTGGGCCCTGACAAGCAGTGGCAGAAGTGGGCTGTAGCATCGTTCCTTAGGGGAGTTGATCTACTCTGATTATTCATGTTGCCAGAGTTTTTCCACTGATTCTGCCCCATGATTACTTTACACCATTTGACTAGATGAGCAGATAAGGTGAAGTGGGGTTGGGGGCTCCTGGAGTATGGATTAACCAGCCCTTTGCCCAAGATCTGGGACTGGTGTCTATACCTTTTCCCTTAGAACTTTGGAAAGGAACCGTACAGTGCTATGGCCTGAGATTCTGGGGACCTGCTTGGTGTGGTGGGGTTAAGTGGCTCTGTCTTGTTTTCAGCTGGTCTCTGTCCAATCCTAGTGAATTAGTAACTTTGGGTTGAAGTCTCAGCTGTGGAGAAATACCAGCAACTAAGTCACCCCATCCGCCATGGGCAACAACTAGAAAAGGAAAATCAAATCTTCCCACAACCACACACCCAGGGTATTACTTTGGATAGTCCTCGGGTGATTGGCACAGGTGAAGAGTTCCAAATCAATTGACCCAGTCAACACCCAGTCTCAAGTGGGAGAGTTCAAAAGGTCTTTAGCAATTAGAAACAGGAATCTGCTGGCAACTTGAGTATGACTTGTTCTGGTGCTCCATGTAGTCAGAAGGACCCACCCAGCAAATGAATTAAAATTAGCCCAGGAAGGTTGATGCCTCCTTCCTCACCTTACACCTCTGTCACACCTAGTCACTGGTAACCTGGCAGGGCTATGACCCAGTTCCCTGCAATGAGCAGATGCTCCAGGGATTTGCGCCTGCCTGAGTCACAGGGAGATCTATGTCTTGTCAGGCTGACTGCTGCACTTTGCTACCAGCCAGCAGGGGGAGCCAAAACCTGACAATCCCAGCTGCTTAATGGAAGCTGGGGTGGTTCTAGCCTCACCCCAGATTGATGTTGCTGCCACTTATATTCTGGCAGAATTAGCAATTCTGTCCTGTTTATATTCCTGAGGGCCAGGGTCTGTTTGAGTTCACAGAAACTGAGGCTTACCTGGCCCTGTGCCACTGCGCCAATTCTCATGGACCCGGCGTCTCTGTCTTGCTGCAATCCATGATAGAACGCACATGCTCCCAACTGCCTTCTCTTGTAGCCTAATATAAGGCTGATCTTGTGCCTCTCAACACCACAAGTGTAGAGACTGCCAATTACCAAAGGTCTCATCTCGTGAGCTCTCATGCTTGTTAGGAGCGGGCATGGTGAAAGCTCACATTCAGCTCTCAGTTCCTGCCTCTCCCTGGGCTGGTGCTGTTAGCCCACTTGCTTTTGTCTCATCTATGTTTTCCTGGGGGCCAGGTGCTTCTTAGGCTCTCTAAAGCAGCACCTGTGACTCAGCCCCACCCTGGGAGTATGCCCTCTCTGCAGCACATATCCTAGTCTCAGTCCTGTCACACCTGGCCTGGGCAGGTACTGCTTCAGGTATAACCTTTACTCACGGGGCCTGCATTTCCATCCCAGATCTGTTCCGCCAGTGGATGCCACCAGAGTAGAGGCCTGAATTCTCCTCTTTCCAAGGGAAGAGATAAGTGTCTCTCTAAAATATCTCCAGGGGTGTGAGCCCTTTTGTTCTTCCTGCCACTGCTGCTGTTGCTCTGTGCTGCAGGGCATGGCTTCTCCCTCTCCATCTAGGTCCACTGTCTTCTCTTTACACCTGTTCCACAGAATCAGGACAGACCTGCAACAGCCCACACCTTGCCCACATCTCTTGAGAAAATGCCCACGAATCTGGACTCCATAGGAGACAGGCTTCCAGACCAGGGGGTGAGAGTGGAGGGGAGTGCTAGGAGTTTAGAATTACAGGTAAAGAATATATAGTTTTATGCCTGGCAGGAGAGTGCCATGGCACACTAGTAGGTCCTTTCTCGGGAAGGAATTCTGGTTTTTAGAGGCTCTCTCCCGGGGGATAAAACAGGAAAGTAACAGAACTGTGCTTGCTTATTTGTATAGAGTATACTGCAAGCTGTTCTCATGGGGGAGGGGACTCCCTTCCACTTGGCAATGAATTTTGTATCTATTGTTTGTTTCCTTGGGGTCCAAGGTTGCCTCAGCAAGGATGTGAGTTCTTCAACCTTCTCTCTTGGCTCAGCTTCAAACCATTAGCTTCCTTGCCAAACTTCTGTCCTTTAACTCTCCTTCTGGACAGGATCCTCTGTGGAAAGCTGGCTCCAGTCAGCCATCTTGCCTCCGCCCCCAGTAATAAATTTTCTTAATGAAGATTCTAGCTTCTTTCACAGTTTACTTAGCTTTGACTGTGTGGTGGTGGCACGTGGAAAACATTCTGTTAATACCAAAAACTAGTTGTTTCCAACTCAATGTGTAAGCCCAAGGGTAAGGTAATGCACTGGCCAAGTTTCTGATAAAATTTTAAATTCACCATTATTAGCAACAACAATCAGAATAACATGGTTAGTCAAGGACTGGTCTGACATAATATTTATGATAATTTTTCTGTTTTAGGGCATTTGCAATAGCCACAGAACTTGCTGATCTCAACATTTGACATAAATTCCAGGTCAATCCATGTTTTAGGAAAAAAGAAGAAAGCTTTCACAAATTGAGTAAGGAAGGGTAAAAAGTTACAATCATCTTTCAAATGCTTTATACAAAGGAACTTCTGTTTGTAGAGAAAGATGAAACTATGAAAGAGGGCCTGGAGGGTATTGATTAAAGGGTACAAATATAAAATTTGAGGGAAGAAATAAAATCTACTGCTTGATAGACAAGTAGGATGAGTATAGAATCCAATAATCTACTATCTATTTCAAAATAGCTAGAAGAGAATATTTCAAATGTTTCCAGAATAAAGATAAGACAAATATTTAAGGTTATGAATAATCCCAATGAAATGAATTTGACCTTTACAAATTACATGCCTTAAATTATCACATATACATCTATCATGTATCAATAAAAAGGTAACTGAGAAAAAAAACTCCAGGATTAAAAAGAAACTAGAGCCCTAAAAAATGAAAATAAACCCTGAGTTTTCAAAAACTGTTTTTATTGTTATAATTTCATAAAAACAGTGTTAGGCCAGCTGCAATGGCTCATGGTTATAATCCTCAACACTTTGGGAGCCTGAAGTGGGAGGATCACATGAGGCCAGGAGTTTCAGACCAGATAAGCAACATAGTGAGATCTCATCTCTATAAAAATAATAATAAAAAAAACCCCAGCCAATTGTGGTGGTAAGCACTTGTAGTTCCAGCTATTTGTGAAGCTGAAGCAGAAGGATTGCTTGACCCCAGGAGTTCTGAGGTTCTGGTGAGCTCAGAACTCAAGCCCAGGCAACAGAACAAGACGCTGTCTCAAAAATAAAAAAGTAACAACAAAAAGCAAAATCAGGTACATGCAAGCATTCTTTGTATTCTTCAGAAATTAAATGAACAAAAAAGGTAACTTCTTAATGGACAGCGTCACTGTATAGAAAAATGGATTTAAAATCTATTTATAAATTATATATAATTAAATATAAACTAAAATTATATAGAAGATTATATCTATATAGATTTTACCCTGCTAGATCTAAGTTTAATTTATTTTATAGGCTTTCCTCTAAACTTGCACATAAGACAACAAACTAATTTCATTTCCTGGTAACTTCTACTGCAATGAATCTTCTGATTTATCTTTAACTGGCTTCAAAGTTACTCCTAACATCTTATCTCAAGTTTTTTCTGTCTGCTGACCCTTCTATCAGATAGTTAAACATACTAAAAGGGTTAATAAAGGAACATCAAAGCATTCTGCTATTTGGCAGGCATCTAAAATATAAGGTATTCTGTCACCTGAAATCAATAACTGTCATAGATTGTGATAACCTAAAAACATTACTTTTTGGTACCCAAAGAAAATTACTAAGTTGTTTAGGCAGATCTCTTAATTGCCATGATTTCATCTCCACTATAAACCTATTTCAATTCAACACTTTATAATTTTATTATTAAAATGTTACTATTTGAAATCCCTACTATTTGAAATCCCAGCATAAAGGATAATCAGTTCAATCACAGTTAAGTGATCTGTATCTCAACCATAAGATAGCCTCATTCTAACATTATGATTTTAAAAGACTCTTTCAATTCAACATTTCATGAGTTTATTACTAAAATTTTACTAATTAAGATCTGTTACTATAAAAAAATCAGAGTAGACTGAAATTGGAATCCTATTATACTCTAAGAATGTGGCTTCAATAAGTGTTTCAGCTCTAGGTGTACACTAACTTAACAGGATTAAGAGGAGAGATTTTCACAAAGAATGTTTCTGGTGAAACACAAGAGACCATAAAGGCCAATATAATGACTATGAATCAACTACAAATGCCTAATTACTATTTTGTAGTTGCTTTTGCAGCTGCCAACACTGCCATACAGGAGAACTGGGACATATATTTTAATGCTGCTGAAAAACTTAAGCAAACAGCAGCAAACACAGGAATATAGTACACAGCACCTGAAAATACAGCAATAATAAACATGACAAATTACTGCTTTAAATAGAAGGTGAAACTTCCTAACACAGAGTACTTACGCCTTGTAACAAATCATAAAGAAAATCTTTGAGCTTTCAGAGAACTGAAACATTTTCCTTTAGTTAATAATCAAATTCAGTTAGCCAGGACTGTGTTCCCTAAACATCCGAGAAATTTATATACTTGCATGTTTTATCCCTTATATGAGTTGACTGTTATATACTACTTTTTATTCCATCCCTCTGAAACCTAAAGAGGCCAAAGGTATATTTGAAATGGTCTACCATATAAGCAATATTTACTGAGTAATCTTTTACTAAAAAATTCACATTTTATATCTTATTCTATAGTTTACCTACATTTGCTTGCCTAAGAAAATCATGTTGCCAATGATTAATACACAAAATTGTGACCTATGGACCAGGAACATAAACATCAAGTAAGAGCTTGTTAGAAATGCAGAATCTCAGGCCCTATTCCAGAGCTACTGAATCACAACCAGTATTCTAACAATATCTCTAGATTTGTATACACTTTTAAAATACCATTCTTACACATTCTTATACGTTCTTTACTAAAGCGTAACTTTCTAGCTGGTTTTGTTTGTGACATTACATTTTCTCTATTCATTCCCAACACTCTTTTTCAAACAAACAAACAAACAAACAAACAAACATTCTTTCTATCTATCTATCTAGAGACAGAGGTTCACTTTGTCATCCTCAGTAGAGTGCTCTGGTGTCATAGCTCACAGCAACCTCTTGGGCTGAGGCTCTCGAGTAGCCTGGACTACTACAGGCAGTAGCTGCCTGCCACAACGCCCAGCTATTTCTAGAGACAGAGTCTCACTCCTGGCTCAGGCTGGTCTCCAACTCCTGAGCTCAAGCAATGTACTGACTTTGGCCTTCCAGAGTGCTAGTATTACAGGTGTGAGCCACTGCACCTGGCCTCCAACACTCTTAAAACATACCAGCAACTTTACCACTTTTTGCCATGCTTTGCCCTAAACACTCTTAATCCCCCTGACTCAGTTTTTTTCCAATTTTAACTTTCATATAGATGACCTCTTTATCTCTTTATTCCTTATACTTAACAGAGTTCCTCAAATACATCAAACTTGAGCATTCACAGATATATTCTCAATCCCTCTAGACCCATTAGTTTATTCAGTCAGGGGCTCTTTTGGTTTAATTTACCATTCCCCTAAAGACATGGGAGTAGTAAGAAATACAAATTTAAAAATATTAAAAAAGCATTTGGTGAGCAGATCAAAGTTCTCTTGTGAAAACAAATCCTGGCAGATAATATGAGTGTTAATTATAGATTTGCTTAAATAATGATTGATTAAAAAACACAGAAATAATGCTTTACAACTATCAATAAAAATACGTAAATTCATATTTTTCTCCCTCTAAAACACAGTAATTTTCAAACAAGATAAAACCAATGGCTCAGCGCCTGTGGCTCAATCGGCTAAGGCGCCAGCCACGTACACCTAAGGTGGCAGGTTCGAATCCCTAGCCCGGGCCCGCCAAACAACAAAGATGGCTGCAACCAAAAACTGGCCGGGCGTTGTGGCGGGCGCCTGTGGTCCCAGCTACTTGGGAGGCAGAGGCAGGAGACTCGCTTGAGCCCAGGAGTTGGAGGTTGCTATGAGCTGTGATGCCATGGCACTCTGCCCAGGGCGATAGCTTGAGGCTCCGTCTCAAAAAAAAAAAAAAATAAAAAAAATAAAGAAGGCTGAAAAACACTGGCATAGCGGGTGCGTACAGCGTGTGGGACAGGGTGGGATGGAATATCCCTGGACCTGCAGAGAAGAAGGCGTTCAAGATAACCCGGCACTCACAAGGTGCGTGAGCGCGGGCAAGCTGCAGTATCTCTCTGCCTTCCTTAAGTAGGACAATCAGAGCTACTTCCCAGGGTTGTTGTAGACACACTCCCTGGATGTTGCCCATGAGCGAGGAACACGTGTGTGTGCTCCCAGGCTAATCACTGAGTGCCTCTCTCTCTCCTCTGTTGCTGACACAGCAAAACTCTATGGTAACCCTTGGTCCAGTCTTGGCCGGGCCTTCGAAAATCTCCTAATGAGAAGCTATTGAACCATACTTACAAGGAGGCGTGTTCTGATAATATATCCTAAGATAGAAATTCATTTCCCTTTGTGACATGATCCTCAGGCAATGGCTGAGGGAGCTTAGTGTGAGGATTTGAATCACTTGCCCCCATGAACTCTAGTCACACACATAGCCTGGATAACAGCGTGAGCTTTGCCCCCTCCTTTCATTCTGCTGAATCATCCTATCTCCATTTCCTGTAAGAAAGTACAAGATAAGAAAATACAATAAATAAACAAAATCTCCAGTGACAAGACAGGTGAGTTGATTAAGTATGTTTTCAAAGAATTCTTTACTTTCTAAAGGTGAAAGAAAGGTGAGACTACGGAGTTCCACATTTTCAAATGTGGATATTAAAAACATCTACAATTCAAATCACACGTGGCTTTTCCAGAAATGCATCCGTTGGTAAAGGCAAGTATACTTTGGTTCTTAACTCAGCAACTATGCATTTGTAAGAAGAACCTTAAAGTCTATGACAGAGCTGGGGGTCTGGAGTGTTCCTAAGTTGGAACTCATGCTTTCATTAATTCCTGGCTGTTTTTATTCACACTCATGATACTGTCCCTCAGCCACTGATTTCCAATCTCTGGTTTGCTGCTATGTTTACCCTCCCAAGCAGTCTGCCATGAAGCAAGGGCTATTGAACTTCCTTGCCTGGACCCAATCAATGCCTCTCTCACCATTTGCAATGACCCAAAGAAGCTGCCCAGGTACACACATCCATACACACAGCACACATATACCTGAAATTAAAAACTCATGAGACATTGCTCTCCCTTTCTACATGTAATACACTCTGACATTTTCTATTCTTTTCTATTGTATTTAAAAATTTAATGGATTTCACCACTTTCTTTTTTTTTTTTTTTTTTTTACTGAGACACAGTCTCACTTCATTGCCCTTGGTAGAGTGCTGTGGCATCATAGCTCACAGCAACCTCAAACTCTTGGGCTCAAGAGATTCTCTTGACTCAGGCTCCCTAGTGGCTGAGACTACTGGTGTCCACCACAATGCTCAGCTAATTTTTTTTTTTTTCAGCAGGCCTGGGCCGAGTTCGAACCGACCAGCCCCAATGCATTTGGCCAGTGCCCTAACCACTGGGGTACGGTCAACCAGTCGGATTTCACCATTTTCTGAACAATTGCTGCGCATGTTTTGAAAAACACTAACATAAAGAATAAGCCTCCGACTTTGGTTTTTAATAGTAGAGGGTATGAATCCCAGGTACTTTCCTTAATTTGGGCAAATTACTCCAAAGAACCTCAGTATCCCCAACTTTTTTTTTTTTTGAGACAATCTCACTTCGTTGCCCTGAGTAGAGTGCCATGCGGTCATAGCTCACAGCAACCTCAAACTTCTGGGCTTAAGCAATTCTCTTGCCTCAGCCCCTCAAGTAGCTTGGACTACAGGCGCCCGTCACAACACCCAGCTATGTATTATTTTAGGGATGAGATCTCCCTCTGGCTCAGGTTGGTCTCAAGCCTGTGAGCTCAGGCAATCCACTTGCCTTGGCCTCCCCAGTGCTAGGATTACAGGTGTGAGCCACCGCACCTGGTCCTCAGTATCCCTAACTTTAAAAGGATGACATAACAACAGAATTTACCTTAGGTGGTTTTTGTAAATAAAATGAAAATAAATTAGTAAGAATGCCCAGTTGTGACTGATATTGAACAAATGTTAGCTCCTTCTCTATGCTGCAAAGTTAATTCAGTAAGATCACTTTTTCTACATTATAAAACAAAATGCACCCAGTAGAGGTAGAATAGAGAATTTCAAAAGAAGCAAGGAATTAGGCCAGGCACAGTGGCTCACGCCTATAATCCTAGCAGTTTGGGAGGAGGAGGCAGATGGCTGGAGCTCAAGAGTTCGAGACCAGCCTGAGCCAGAGCAAGACCTCATCTCTACTAAAAATAGAAAAATTAGCCAGGTGTTGTCTCAGGCGCCTGTAGTCCCAGCTCCTTGGCAGGCTGAGGCAAGAGAATTGCCATGGCATTCTATCCAGGGTGACTGACTGTCTCAAAAAAAATCAAAAAATAAAAAATAAAGGCTCGGTGCCTGTGGCTCAATCGGCTAAGGTGCCAGCCACATACACCCAAGGTGGCGGGTTCAAATCCCCAGCCCGGGCCCGCCAAACAACAATGATGGCTGCAACCAAAAAATGGCCGGGCATTGTGGCGGGTGCCTGTGGTCCCAGCTACTTGGGAGGCGGAGGCA
>CAUYQV010170328.1:0-23098 GCA_963574575.1 Galagoides demidoff
CCTGTGGTCCCAGCTACTTGGGAGGCTGAGGCAGGAGACTCGCTTGAGCCCAGGAGTTGGAGGTTGCTATGAGCTGTGATGCCATGGCACTCTACCCAGGGGGATAGCTTGAGGCTCCGTCTCAAAAAAAAAAAAAAGAGATCCTCTCGCCTTGGCTTCTCAAAGTGCTGGGGATTTAGGCCTGAGCCATCAGTTCTGGCCCTGCAGTGTTCTTTCTAACCTTCCACATTTTCATGTTTGTAATGCTCTTCTCTGACAGTGTAAAACCTACTTCTTATTATTTATAATGTGTATTTAATTGCTCACTTCTAGAACACACATTAAGTAGCTTCAATATTGCTAATTCATAACACCATAGAAAACAAACCCACTCACTGAAGTTAGTATTTCTTTATAGCCCTTGCCCTTAGCCTGGAAGTATATAGTCAAAATGCTATATTTAATGCTTGTTTGAATTAGATTTTTTTCTTTCTCTAGTATGTTATGATATTAATTTGAAATATAATTAAGTTTTAACTTTTCTGTTTGTATTCCAACTTTGATTCTTTTTACCTGTTTCCTTTTAGTTTTATTCATATATCAAATTCGTATTTATTTATATTGCCTGTTTGAAACATTAGCATTGTTCTAAAAACCAATTCAACACAAAAAATGTATAATCAGAGAATTGTCACTCCCTCTCCCACAATTCCTCTTTGGCCCAGGGTTTTTTTGGTGCTTTTTTGTTTGTTTGTTTGTTTCCCACAGACATGTACGTTTTCTAATATCCCTTTCTTTCTTATATGAAAGGTAACATAGATATTCTCTGTATGGCTATATCAAAAAGTAAACGTCTGTTTGATTTTGTTAGCTATATTGCCAAATTCCTATGTAAAAGTACTAATTTGCCTTCCTGCTAGCAGCCTATGAAAGTATCTTAGCCCACAGCCTTGCTAATGAAGTATATTATCGTATATTGTTACACTTTGATTTTGTCAATCAGGTTAAAAAATGGTATCTCAATATAATTTTAATTTGCATGTCTCTGTGTCTGAGGTGGAATATCTTTTTCAATCAAATCATTTTTGTCTTATTTTTATTTTTGAGACAGAGTCTCACTCTGGGTAACCTGAAACTCTTAGACTCAAAGTCTTGGACTCAAGAGATCCTCTGGTCTCAGCCTCCTGAGTAGCTGAGACTACAGGTGCCAGCCTCAATACCCAGCTAATTTTTCTATTTTTAGTAGAAACAGTTTCTCAGTCTTGCTCAGGCTGGTCTCCAACTCCTGAACTCAAGCAGTTCATCTGCCTTGGCCTGCTAGACTGCCAGGATTATAGGCATGAGCCACCTTGCCTGGCCTCTTTTGCTCATTTTTTCAATGCAATTTAGGTCAGTTTCTTTTCTTCAATATTTAAATTTTGTTATAAATAAGAGATATTACCTGTTTATCTAGTTATCTGTTTACTCTCTGTCTAGTTACAGTATTTACCTGTAATTTTATGTTGCAAATATTTTTCCCAGTTGTCGATTGTCTTTGTTTTTGTAACATGCATTCTTGGGATCAAATTTATTGTTCTTCTCTGTTATTCTCTGTGGATTTTGAGGCATCCTATACCCAGATTATTTTCTAGTGCTTATATAGTTTAGATTCCTAATCTATTTGGAGTCAATTTTTCTGTGTTAAGCAATGGATCTAATTATATCCTTTTTCAAATGGCTTCCTAGTTCTCCTAGCATTGTTTTTTAAAAACACCATTTTTACTTCAGTGATTTAGTGGTACCTTTATTCAATACTAAATTTCCATGTGTATTTTTGTTTCTGGACTTTATATTCTGTTCTTTTTTTTTTTTTTTTTTTTTTTTGAGACAGAGTCTCTCTATGTCACCCTCAGTAGAGTGCCATGGTGTCTCAGCTCACAGCAACCTCAAAATTGGGCTTAAATGATTCTCTTGCCTCAGCCTCCCAAGTAGCTGGAACTATAGCTGCCCACCATAACACCTGGCTATTTTTGATTGCAGCTGTCATTGTTGTTTAGCAGGCCCGGGCCAGGCTCAAACCCACCAGCCTCAACGTATGTGGCCAGTGCCCTAACTCACTAAGCTACATATATGCTCTGACCCTTATATTCTACTGGTCTTTTTGTCTATTCATATTACCAGTGTCATGTACCTCTCTTTGTTCAGTATTTCCCCTATTTGCATATGTTTTTCCATGTGAATTTTGTAATCAATTTTTTTAGCTTTATAAGACATTTATTGGTAGTTTAAATGGGATTATCTAAAATTTATAAATTTAGAAAGAATTGACATCTTTATGATGTTGAGTTATCCTATCCAAGAACAAGAGCTTTCTTTCCTTTTGTTCAAGTCTATTTTTACCATAATACTTACCACATCTTTAAAGGTCATTTTAATTTTATTATAGCAGTATAGAAATTAGTGTGTGATTTTTCCCTCCTATTTTTGTGTAAAATACTGTTCTATGATGGAGCAAGAATAAGTCAAATACTATGGAAACTATTTTTTTTTTTTTTTGCAGTTTTTGGCCAGGACTGGGTTTGAACCCGCCACTTCTAGCATATGGGGCTAGCGCCCTACTCCTTTGAGCCACAGGCGCTGCCCCAATATGGAAACTATTAAGTAGGACTTGTTATTTTACGATAAGTTTTCTGTTGTTTTAATGGAAATGTACATTATAGTTATATATATGGACACTTCTGTGAGTTTCTTGAAGGTAAGAATTATATTTTATTTATCCTGATGCTATATACTGTATTTGGAAAAGAATCAGTGTTTCAGTATTTCTTCAATTGATTATACAAGATATGGACAGAAAGTCACACTTTGTGGAGGCTGATTATGGACTTACCTTTGGTAGTTCTTGAACGTTTTTGTCCACTATACCTATTTGACTTTATTGTTAGAAATAAAATTCCACTGTATTTACTGTATCTTGAGGCAAGTTTTGATTACTACAAAGAATAAAGTTCCATTACAGCTATTTTTAAAAAACCCTTTTTGAAAAATGATTAAACAATAGAATATTCTTACTTACCATCATTTTCTCTTTTGGGGGGTAGTGGTGTTATACTCTCATCTTTTTGTAATTGAAGACTTTTCTCATTAGGTATTATCACAGTTTTTTTTTCCTATTAGGAAAAAAAGTACATTATCTGTTGTGATAAAGTGACTTTACAATCTAGGGATCACAGATGACACTTACCTTCTCAGAGTTATAATTAGTGGCATTTATTTTTCCTCCATTTGGATTTTATACATAATCCTATTTCATCATTCATCAAATTATAATGTAAATATTTCTTCAGCTTGTTTTCATTCTAGAGACCATGAGCTTCTTGAGTAAAAGAAGCAGGTCTTTTCATTTTAATATGTCCCATGGCTGAACTCAGTGGTTAATAAATGTTGAACACACTGAAATGCCAAATGAGAGGTAGAAGAGAATTCTCAGAATTGGAGTGAGAGTCTTTCTGAGGCGAAACTGTTATTTCTCATGATTCTTGTGTAAGGTAAGTTCCATGTTCAGATTCTGCCATTTTGAGTGGGATGAGAACTCTAGCCATGTGACACATGTGAAGTACTGATTAAGGTCTTTTGGTCTCCTCCAGGGTGAACTTTTACCTATATGCGTCAGTTAAGCTTTGGCCCTACCCACCAGCTCAGACCACTAGCACAGTCCATTAATTAACTCTGAGGAAATTCACATCAATATCATTAACTCTCTTTTTCCTGTTTTCGGAGAGTACATTTTCTGCCATTAGATTACAGAATGTTATATGAGGTGCTACTAGTCTTTCTACCCTTTGTATATGTTCTGCTTCAGTCTCAGTCTTGTTTCCTGACTCTGCCCTTCACCTTCATTCTCCTATCTGTATCCTGGTTGAACATCCTCCCTCCATTCTGCCTTTTTACATGTACATCAAGTCCTGTTGACTTCTCTCCCATTCCACAAATACCTTATCCCTGAATTTATATTAAGCTAGTGAAACTTTTAAAGTCCTGCAAAGAGAAACAGAGGGAAAATCATCTCTAAAGTTATTACTTTTTAGGGAACAGGAAATTTTGAAAGTGTTTTTGATTAATTCAAATCATCCAAGTAAACCAGTAGCTTATGTTATGATCAGGGTTGCTTTTTTTTTAAACTTGAAGCTATGACTCTTTTTTGTCTTAGTAATGAGCAAAAATAATGTTATCATGTTAACTAACTCCACTGAGCAAAACTGTGGTGTTGACATTTGCTCATTGTGTGTCCCCCACTAAAGGAGAAAGCAGCATTCATAACTGGTCAATCTTAAACACTTTGCCATCTAATCTATAGTGGAAAGGAACTTCTGATATAATCAGTATTGTTATATATTAGCTGCATTTCTCATTTTCCATGATTTATGTGTTTGTGTGTGACATACGAAGTGGGTAATAGATACTTATGTGCTGTATTAACTTTTCCCTTACCCAGCATTCATTTCTGTTTGCCAAGAAAACCACAAATAATTACTTTGCCCATAAAGGTAGGGTATGAGTGATGTAGTGTAAAAGCCATCCCTGCAGAGTGTTAACTCAATTACAGTTACAGTTATTTAGTACAAATTGATAGAAGGTCTAAATCATTGAAACTGATTAGGAGAGAAAGCCCAATATTAAGTAATTTTTACTTTTCCAGTACTATTTGTAATTGGCACACATAAATTCTAAAATGCTATAGATACCAAAATAACCAGTATTCTATTTATTTCCTTAAACCATTTTTCTAAAATAATAAATCTTTAGCTGATAATTCATCTTTGTTTCTCCGAATACACCTTTCTTCTCATTTATTTTTGAAGCAATATGATACATACATATAGGACATTGTGTAACATTATTTAACATATAAATTGCAACTGGTCAGGCATCATCATAAAGTATAGTTTTCCTTACATTTTATATTTTGGTTACTGAAGATACTGTTTGGTTGGCATAGGTACTGTCTGTTAATCTGGGAGGCATGCATACTCTAAAAATATAATCTTAGGGACAATTATTATGAATTACTATGAATCATTTAAAGGGCTTTTCCTTTCCTCTTATCAGACACATTCAGAAAAACAAAAACATGCATTTAAATGGGTACTATTTTAGAAGCTAAATTTAGAGTAGAAATAAAGTACCTTAATGTTTTTTCCATCCAGGTATTTATCCTCATAATCTTGGCTAAATATACTTTCTTCAAAATTATCTGTTCCATAATCATAGGTAATGCGTGGGTCCTGCTGAGTTGATGGTGCTGGCTTTATCAGAGGCACAAACAGTAATAGGAGAAGTGTAGACTGCAGAGTCTTCATTTTTGCAAAAATCAAGGTGACTGGAAATTAGTAAACTAGTGGCCTGACGACTGTGGGACAAAACTCTTTTTCCCTGGAAATAAAAACGCAGACCTTCGAAGCAATATTTAAAAGCTTAGAGGATGTTTTGGCAGGGTGTACGCAGTAGGGGCCAAAGAACAAGTATTTAACCCTTAGTGATCTTTAATTAGATGTTAACAGTTTTTATGTATCAGTGAACATTCTAAAAAATACTTTCAGAAAATAGTTTTATTTCTTCTCTATCAAAAATCCAGAAATGTTGATGATTTAAGTTTCTTAATAATTATGTGCCTTCAAAAGAGGGACAGATGTGCAATTGAATTCTGCTTAGGATACCTGTAGTATAAATAGTTAAAATGAAGACCCATGATCCTATCTCATGTGAGTTAAAGATATCATATTTCAACTTAGCTACTTTATAAGAACTCTCGATTTGTATTGGTATGAACAGAAACAAGTTCCAAGAAAGTTTTAAAGCTTAAACCTTAAATTTAACATTATGAAAAGTAGTCATTAACACTTAACTTTTTAGGTGGTACTGAATATAGGAAAAGTCATATGTCTTTACTTTTCTTGGTTTTGTAATTTTAATTACAAAATTCTTTTCAATACTTTTAGTTAATCATATTGCTTTTTAAATTTAAACTATGAAACTAAAAAAATAGTATTGCCTACTGGAGAAAACACAGAACTTTAATCAAGGAACTTTGGGGAATATAATGAAAAGGTTTCATTTAGGCTTACTAGTAAATTTTATCTGGTAGATGCACATTTCAGATTTTTTCTTAAGTAACTTCAAACATAGTCACTCAGAGTTGCTGATGCTGCATTATGGATGCCAGTTTGTCAAAATCCAGTGGTTGAAAATAAACAATAAAATGCATTTGTGACTTTGCAAAACCTGTTCTTGCCTGCATGGATGTTAAAGTTATACAGTGATACATATAAGTACTTGCTAGAAAATGTTTGAGGTAACTGAAACTTAAACCAATTAGAGATAGCCTTTACATTGATTAAGACTGTTAGATTAGTTACACTTTAACAAACAATATTTAAAATAATATGTGAAAAACAAGCCTACCGTTATAGCAGTTTTGAAGTTTTTTGTGATTTTCCTCAATAGATGTTCATGTCTGTGCATTAGCCCCAAGTGGGAGGGTGAAAGAGGAAAGCTGTGGATTGATTTCAAACTGCTGAATAAAATGTCAGGGCCTAACAGCTTTAAGAGCAGTTTCCGTGTGGTAGAGATTTCTGCCAACATTCTTTCTCTAGGGTGAAATGCAGTGTGTTGTACAAGAGAACTGTGCTGAAGATACTCGTAACTGCTCTCATACTGTTTTAACTAATTGACTGTAAACTTGTGTCATTTTATTATTGTGTAATAAGCACTAATATTTTCATGAAGATTAGTTTATGAAAATGATAGTTATAAAATCATGCTTCTCATTTGGTAATTTCCCCGGAGGCAAAACATCTGCTATTTGAATGAAATCGAACACCAAAAAAAGCATAGTCTAGCTCTTTATTTTATGAGGACTAAAATATTATCTTAATACTATAATTAATACAAAAGGTAGAAAATTCCAATGTAAAAATTAGTTTTTGTACTAATTGGTTTATTATTAGTTTTGTCATTTGGGATTTTTTTCTCTCCTTTGTTTTAGTTACATGTAGCAAAACTGAAGCATAAGAATTTGCTTTTTAGAAATAAATTTGATGTATAATTTTAGGGGCAGATAGTTAAAAGATATTTTTGTTTGATGAATGAAGGAAACTTTATATAAATTATTTTAAAATTAAATTTTACAAGTTAAAGTGGTATTGTAGATACCATATGATTTTTAGAAAAAAGATTCACTTTTTTTTTATTCTTTGGTGCTTTTAGCAATCGAGGTAACATTTCTCTCTCCTCTAAGCTAAACATTTAACAGGTATATATAAATACCAGTTCTCTTTCCAAGTCAAAATTGGTTTTAGAGACCTACAAATAAAAGTTTAAATAAATTGACTTTAATACTCAAGTTTTTATTTGACAATGAACTATTTTAAATTTAATTGTGATCTTCTCTGATTTTGTTAATATAAATTGTTGGTTTTATAGCTTTAAAGGGAAAATAAAAAACTTTTTAAGTCTTTGAAAGATGTAATAATGAAATAGCAGAAGTTGACTTGTATTATGCAACAAGTTAACAAGATGTTGAGTAATAAGCTGGCTAGATATCATACTCAAATTTAGAGAAACTTAGAGATTTATGGTTTAGTTAATGGTGGTAAAGTTTGATATTTTATACTACACAAAATTATTTTGTGGATTGTAACAGCTTTTCTTGAAAAAATATAACCAATGGATACAATGTTATTACCATCCATTCATTTAATAAATTCATTTAATAGTATGCATATAATACTTAGCATCAGTTCGGCACCTGTGGCTCAAGTGGCTAAGGTACCAGCCACATACACCAAAGGTGGCAGGTTCATATCCAGCCCGGGCCCGCCAAACAACAATGATGGCTGCAACCAAAAAAAGTAGCCAGGCATTGTGGCGGGTGCCTGTGGTCCCGGCTACTTAGGGGGCGGAGGCAGAGGCAGGAGACTCGCTTGAGCCCAGGAGTTGGAGGTTACTGTGAGCTGTGACGCCACGGGACTCTACCCAGGGGGATAGCTTGAGGCTCCGTCTCAAAAAAAAAAAAAAAAAAAAAAATTTATGAAGGCAATCTAAAATAGGCAGTAAAATCTCTCAGAAGAAATTTCCTGGATATTATTAGACATTTCAATATATATATATGAAAATCCATGTGTTACTGATGTATACTGTAGTTTCTAGGTTTTTACTACTACATGAAAGACGTGTTGATGGAAAAGCCACCAATTTTCAGTTCTTTAGACCAAAATTTGGGAGACTGCCCTTGATTTTTTTCTTTCTTCTACACTCTCTATCCAATTCTTCAGGAAATCCTATTTGTATCACTTTCAAAATACATCCGTATCCATTGTAACTACCAAGATTGGGGACACCATCACCTCCTGCCTAAAATCTTGCCCCGGCTTCCTAACTACTTTTGCCCCTCCCAGGTATAATATATACTCAACAAGATAACTAACAAGGAATATTTTAAAATTTTAGGTTACATCTTGTCCCTTATTTGTTCAAATTCTTCAAAGGAGCCCTATCTCAACGTCAAAGCTAACTTATTTAAAACAGCCTGTCCACAAGAGACTAACCATCCCACATTGCCATCACAGCCATTCTCCTTACCTCTTGGAATCTACTTTGACTATTTCCCTTCATTAACTTCCAGCCATACTGGCCTATACTTCTGTTTCTCCATCACATCAAGCACAGTTCTGCCAAAGGGACTAGTTGTTTCCTTTGCCTTGAATGTTGTTCCCTCAAATGTTCACCTGGTTAACTCTGTCTTCAAATCTTAACTCAATCAGCTTTTTAGTGAGTCTTTCCCATAATTATTTTGAAAATAGTTCCCTCATCCCTATATCTCCACTTCTATGTTCATTTTTTTCTTTTTGTCTATAAAGTTGTCTCTTTCTAACATACCATATAATTTATTTATTTGTGTGGCCTATTTTTGCCTGGGTGTGAATCTTACCCCTTGCCCATATTTCATGTCTGAGTATATACTCCATGAAGGGGAAGCATTTTGTTTTCTTATATAGGCCAAGCACTTAGAAAAATACTAGGTACATATTTCTGAGTAAACTAATGGGAGTCAACTATGACTTTTTCTAAATAGGTTAATACCAGGTATAGTAGTTATTGTTGTTCACAAGTAGGTTGTCTTTCTTATTGAACAACTGATGCCATTCATTGGTATCAACACTTGGTAGGGGGTGATAAAGGGAGCCATGTAGCACTGCACCTTATTCAACTTTTTGAAACATTATTATAATTTAATTTTGAAATTACTATCATTAATAATAATGACCTTCTTTCAAATGTATCTAGGAAGTCAGCCCTAGTTAGATATTCCAGGCTGTGTGTCCTTCTAAGAACTGTCTTGTGCATAGTTAAATAAATACTTAACTAAATGATAAAACATGAATAAATAAAGAGTTCTTTCTATAAAGATCAATGAGTATTTTGGGAAAAAAGTTATTGCATAATTGTTATTCAATATGAATAAGGAAATTAAAAAATATTACCAAAGAAATCCTAAAAGTCTAGACCGACCAACATATAGATTGCTTAGAATATGTGTGTAACCTCTGACTCTAAAGAATCTGAAACTGGCTATCTTATCCAATCCTTTTTAGACATATGATTTTTTAAGAATAAAGAGACAAAACTACAGTCAGTGGAACCAATCAAAATGGAATCAAATTTCTTTTCCTCAACCATCTGAGAATTAAGCTGAAAATGTGATGCCCATTTTCTCCTAAATATTTCTTAAAGCAGGCAAATATTTTCTTGTTTCTTTGTGTTTTTCTAAAACTAAGAACACTCTCTCATAAGCATAGTACAATTATCAAAGTTAGGAGAAATTTACAAAATCAAGAAATCAACATGGGTACATAAACTATTCTTTATCTAATTTATAGAATTTAATTAGATTTTGCTAATTTTCTCAACAATATCCACTGTAACAAAAGAAAATTCTGGATCTTCTGTTGCTTTGATCATTTGGTTAAGTGATGTCTACCAGTTTTCTCTACTGTGTGAATTTACTATTTTTCCTTTGTACTTAAGTAACTTGTAGAAAGATATTCTTAGAGCATGTGAATTTTCTTCCACCACAACTGCCTAGTCCAATCCATTTAATACAAAATATATATTGTACATTTTATGTTTAATAATTATTCACAAACATTGTATTATGATCATGATTGTATTGTTTCAATTTTGCACTAATGAGAGTTATAATCATCACTAAATCCAAAAGAATTCAGGTTGAGCATTTTTTAATTCTTCTCTGTTATTATATCAGGGACAAATAGCGCTGATTTGTTTTACAGCTATTAAGGATAACTTTGATCCTTTAGTTAAAGCTTCTGTATATTCTAGGATTGATTACATATATCAGAAAATGGGTTTCTTAACTATGGGGAAGAAAGGCACAAATATGAAATGAAAGAAGTTAGAGTAAACCCTGTGCCACTGTGTTAGATTTAGACATATCAGTATGAATTCAAGATGAATAGATAGAGACAGAGGCATAGATATGTGTGAATATGTGTGTGTGAGTGTGTGTTTAAGTAGCTCCAACAATTTAGAAAGCCTAAAAATAATGATACCCCAGAAGGAAGAAACATGCCAGAAAGGCATCCTGTCTTCAACTTAATTCTTAGAAGGTTGAGAAAAAAATATGTGTGAAAAAATCATTTCAAAATGGCATGTAAATGCCTTTACTGGAACATAATTGAAAACACGTCAAAGAACATTCAGTTTTAAGAGCTACTTAAAATTGTAATACTCAATTAAAAAATTATAATAATCATATATTTTATAACAAAAGATAACTACAAGTCACAATGAGCACCTCTTGTAATTGCAGAAATCAAATGTAAATTGAATATTATAAATTTGATATAGCTTTTTCCTTTTTTAAATGTGTATACATTTTTTGGCATCCTCTGTACATAGTATGTGTGTATATTTTTTCCAATGCCATCCTTATCAAAATTCCAATGGCATTTTTATACTTGATCTTAGCCAAAGGGCCCAAAAGGGATCCCAATGGCATTTTTCATTGAAATAGAATAAAAATTCTAAAAGTTGTATGGAATCACAAAAGACCTTGAATAGCCAAAACAATCTTATGGAAGAAAAACAAAGTTGGAGACATCACACTTCCTGATCTCAAATGATATCCAAAAAAACAGTGATAAGTAGTATGGTGATGGCATAAAAACATATATACAGATCAATGAAATAGAACTGAGAGCCCATAAGTAAATCTAAGCATACATAGTCAAGGAAATTTTGACAAGGCCACCAAGAAGACATAATGAGTAAAGGATTGCCTATTCAATAAATAGTTTTGGGAACACGGGTTATCCACATACAAAAGGATGAAAGTAGACCTTATCTTACATCTTATACAAAAACCAACCCAAAATAGGTTAAATACCTAAATGTAGGACCTGAAACCACAAAACTCCTAGAAGAAAACACAAAAAACCTTCTTAACACTGGCCTTGATGGTCTTGAACGTCTACTGAAAAGCACAGGCAGTAAAAGAAAAACAACTGGGATTGCACACAGGGAAGGAAGTAATTAACAAAATGAAAAGGCTTGAATGTCTACTAAAAAGCACAGGCAGTAGAAGAAAAACAAGTGGGATTGCACACAGGGAAGGAAGTAATTAGCAAAATGAAAAGGCTGCCAAGAGATTGGTAGAAGATATCTAGGAACTATACATCAGATGAGGGGTTGATATCTAAAATATATAAGGAACTCACACATTGGATAGCAAAAGAAATAATCTTATCAAAAAATGGGCAAAGAGAAACAATAGGCAAAGAACTCGACTGGACATTTCTCCAAGGAAGAAATAAAAATGATCAATAGATATGTGGGAAGATATTCCATATCACTAATCATCAGATACGTGCAAATCAAAAGCACAAGCTATTGCCTTACATCTGTTACAATTACTATTACCAAGAAAATAGGAGATAACAATGTTGGCGAAAATGCAGAGTAAAAGAATCCTTAAACGCTGTTGGTAGGAATGATGATTGCTGTAGCCATTGTAGAAAATAATATGGAGGTTCTTAAAGAAATTAAAAACAAAACTATTCTTTGTGACTCAGTAGTTCCTTTTCTGGGTATATATCCAAAAGAAATGAAATCACCACCTTGTAAAGATACATGTGCTGCTGTGTTCATTAAAGCATTATTCACAATAGCCAAAATATGTGCAACACACAAACAAATGAGTATTATTTGCAATACTCAAACAATACAAACAATACAAATTGAGTATTATTCAGCCTTTTAAAAGAAAGAGATTCTTTCATTTGCAACAATATCGATAAACTGATAGGACATCATGCTAAGTAAAATAAGCCAGACACAGAAAAAAAAAAAAAAAAAAGACACTGGACGATCTCAACGATCTCAGTTATATGTGGAATCTTAAAAAAGAAAATAATAAAACTTGAATATATAAAAACAGAGAGCAAGAGGGATGGGTGTGGGGTGGAGGAATGGGAAGATGGAAGTCAGAGGGTGTTAAGTTTTAATTATAAAGAATAAATAAACCCACAGATCTAATGTATAACATGAAGATTTTAGTTAATAATATGGTATTGGGTATTGGAAATTTACTAACAGGGTAGATTTTTGGTACTTTTAATCACAAAAAACATGAGATATGAGATGATGGATATATTAATTTGCTTGACTAGAATAATCATTTTACATTGTATAACATATGTAAAAATCATATTATATACCTTAAATATATACAGTTTTAAAAATTAGGACTGCTTAGATACATTGTAAGTAGGTCTTCTGTCAGACAAGTTTTCAAGAGCCCACTAGAATGAAATAATATGTCTAACAGCAATCATCTTAGTTTCTTCAAGGGTGACATAGACAGCTTCCTCTCATCTTCATAAATAATGTTTGTGTTATTTTTCCTGGGGCAGAGAGGTGAAATGAACTGAGAATTGAGAGGGGATTATGACAATTTTGGAAACTGAACCAAAGGATTTACTTACATGAACATATGCCAAGATCTACTGCTCAGACCTGTGCTGTAGCTCAATTGATGTTAGTTGTCATCATGACGACAATTATGTAACCTACACTTTTGTTATGTGGACTCTCTAATTGTGTGTTCTGGTACTGAGTATGTAGGGCCATGTCTGACCCAATAACAATATTCTATTTAATGATTATGTTTATAATTATCTCATTAATGCCTTATCCTTTTCCTGCTGTTTACTCTAACTTTGAAAATAAAAGGTCTGAGAAATATTTACCTGAGAAAAATCAGAAGACATCATTTTATCTCTGGTTTGGAAGCAGTCAATGTGATGTCCTTTTGAGGACTATGGTACCAAAAATAGCCATATCTTGTGTCATTGATGGAAAGGAGCTGTAATTTTCGAATTATTTCCTAAATTAAATGTGTTAAAAACCAGCCAGTATCATTGAGTAACATATTACCTAAATCCAGTTGTACTAGAGTAAAGGAATACCCTCTAAAAACTGAGATTGTGTAGACAGTAGTGTCCACCAAACTGTCCTCCAGCTGTGGCTATGAGGAAACAAACATATACATAACACACACTCTCTAATTAATTGAGTGAAAATAAAAATAAGCATTATACTTGTAAAGAATCAACAGGTAAGATAAGGACTGTCAACACAAAGGACAAACAACTCCTGAGCAAGGAATTGGGATGGAATAATCTTTAGAAGTTTTGTCACCTTCAGTAGGTTTTCATATGTGGCTTTTATGAGACATTAACAAGCAAACACAGAAAGATTGCAGTATAATACATAATGAGAGTTGGAATGGGGACTTGGTAAAGTTAGAAAGGCTTGTAGAAAATTAAACATGGAGTAGCAAAATTAAAATATGTATTATAGGAAGTGAAGAAGATAATTGATAGTAGAGAAAAATAAATTTATAAAAGCAAAGTAAACCTAAGAACCTCTTTTAGACTATGGAGAAGAAAAACAAAAGGATATATAGGGACAGAGATGAATAATGCAACCTGAGAAATAGAACTCCTCCCTGAGTATAAATTACCATAAATGGAATAAAACAAATAATCAAATATGTGATTGGGATGATAAAAGTTTGTAAATGGAGAAAGATAAACTAATATGTAGGTTTAAAAGGATTACTGTATTTTGGGAAAAAATAATGAAAAGAGACTTATACATATTATTTGGCAACGTTCTAAGCCGAATGTTTTTTCTGAGGGGAAAAAAGTTAAATTTTAAAAATAGGTCAGCTATAATTTAAAGGAACAAAATTACACTGACCTCAGACATTTTCTGCAACAGGTGACAATAAATGTAGTGTAAGGGACTGTTGAAAGAAAATGTTTATGTCAGATCATGACTCAGCTGTCAAGTGTGAGGATGCTAGAATATTTTAGATACGTAATGTTCTAGGAAATGTACACTTGCACAGAATTATTCCAAAATTATTTCAGAAAGAATAAAAGTGACTAATTACAAAAGAGATGGGAAAGCACAACAGGCAGGAAAGCAAGGGAGATATAAGAAAATGTGTGTCAGCAGGACTTCCTATACAAGTTCTTTGGAATCAGCAAAACTGAGAGTGAGAGGAAATGCTGAGTTTATTATTTAGGAGATTTTGTGGTTGAATTTTTCACCTCTTGCCATGGTCTTCTTCCTTCCCCCATCCTCCTTCCCTGGCTACTGTCTCTAGGGACAGCAAGGGAAGGAGAAAGTAAGCATGAAGGGGAAGTAAGTTGAGAAAGAATAAGGAAATGTAGTCCATGTAGGGTCTATGACCTTTTCCTAAACAGGGCAAGGGAGTAAAAACATGAAATTCTGAAGTGCAGCAATGAACATGAGGATTTCAGTGTGTTCAGGAATGCTCATATGATTAAGTAGGCTATGGCTTTGGGATAAAGGACTTAATTTTCCATGTCAGTTTTGCTCTGAAGACCATGTTGTGGAATAATCTTTGTTTGACCTTTCTGGAATGTTACTGGTCCTTATATAGACATGGGGGCTAGAAAGGTGCTGGTAACTAGAATGGTGTGGGAGATAGAGTTGCGATTAAACCTTCAGGTGTTCCATACTCTGAACACAGTGGTGATCTTTCATATATGTAATTAAAATATGTATATTTTACTGCTATATATGTAGATATATAGATATAGCATTCAAATGTAAGTAAGGAAGCCCAGCAAAATTCTAGACTTATTTCACAACAATGACTCCTCCAATGGTTTGTTTTATATTTAAAACATGAATAGTTTCCCCCAGTTGGATTTGATACCATAATTTGGTGGCACCCTGAGCCCATGCTTGATCTTTTCATCAGGTAAGCCTTCGCTGAGGTTGTAGCTCCTAAGGTCTTGTCTGTTCTAAATACCTCTTTGAATGCGTGTATGTGTGTGTGTGTGCATCTGTGTACCTGCTTCTTCCTTGATTTCTATCAGCAAAATTTACACATTCTTATTTAACAGCCCCTGCTGCTTCATAATTTTCCTTTCTCCAGGATTTCCTTGCCTTGTTCTTTTTCCATGCTTTTTTTACTCTCTTGTATTTTCATTTGATGAATTCTGTCTGTTTTTGCATTTCTCATCTTCTCTCTTTCTCAAATAAATCATTCTCACATTATTTTATAACATGTCTTGAACTTATTTTATATAGGCCCATTTGCCTCTTACTCCACTCTCTTAGACCTACATAAACTTGACTTATCTGTGAAAGTAACTTATTTTCTGTTTCTTTCCCCATATTGATCTCAATGAGAGGGATGCCAATGAGTTGGCCTTGTCCAATATTAGTTCTCCTCCATGACATTCTTGCCTACAGAAATACTGTTAAGGTTAAATGAGGCAATAATTACAAAATGTTTTCTATATTCTCCAAGACATATTAGACAAGCTTTAAAATGTAGCTCTGATTATTGGCCATGGAGTGAGGTGAGACAGATTGAGCGCAATGTGAGTGTTATATGCCATTAATACTGCCCCAATTTTGTTTCATACACATTTCACACATTGTGTTTTAATAGATGGTCTGTGGAGACAGCACATGTGGCTCAAAGGAGTAGGATGCTGGCCCCATATGTGGGAGGTAGTGGGTTCAAACCCAGCCCTGGCCAAAAACTGCAAAAAAAAAAAAAAGATGGTCTGTGGGAAAACTATAAAAAAGAATAATGCTGATTCCCTAGGGGAATAATTCAAAATTAACTTTTACAACATTAATAAGAAAGAATGGAAAGGCGGCTCACTAGACACATCAGTTACCAGATCATCATGGAGTGGGGGAAGGGTCTGAGATAAAGGGGGGATGGCACAACTCAGATATGGTATTTCAGGAGGCAAGGTACCAGAGCCTGAGGCAGATTTGCTGGGAAAACTTGTGAAGTAGAACAGGAAGAAAAGAGATATTGCCAGAAATCAACCCCAAAGAAGCTCAGAGTCTGGTGAAGATAGATGGGGGTTTCATTTCTCTGCTCACATTTATGGTAGTCAGCAGGCTGCTAAGCTGCCTGGGAGCTTTTCTACTCTCATGAGTCCAAGGGATGCTACAACCACTGAACTGAGACCTTCTGGAAAATAAAAAAAAAAAAAATCATCAGGTTTTTAGCCCCTTGGGAGTCACTCCTTCTAGCCATGGCCCAGAGACAAGACAGGGGACACCATACTGCCCCTCCACCCACAGAGTCCCCCTTTTCACCCCAGGGAGCTTCAGCCCTTAAGTTTTCATATCTTCTGTTCCCACTCAAACAGTGCTCAATTTCTGCTCAGACTACAGTAGACTTTGCACAATTCACCTGATCCCAGAGCTTAGACATTATTCAGATGGGCTTCCTTCCAAGGAGAGGAAACTGAAGAGTAGAGGGCCAGCTCTTCTTCATTCAAACACTCTTCTTCCCCCATCTCTCCTCAACCCACTGCTGCCAAGAAAGTAAAAAATGGCCACCTCCCCTCTGCTGGTATGCCCTCCAGTTTGAGGTTTCCACAGAGAATAGAGCCCACACTTTTCCCCTTGAGGACCTGAAGGTGGCCTTGGAATGCTCAGTCTGAAAATTCCCTGTGTGCCAAAATGCCCTGGAGTCATCTGCTGGTGGGCATGCAGGCTGAATCCCATACCCTCAGGATTTGATTTAGGTTGCTTGAGGGCACAGAGAGGAGAATTTAGAACTAAACTCAAGAGGCAAAGGAGCTCACATGGGTAGTGTGGCTCTGAGCTGTAATGCACTGGTAGAGCATCCGTCCCCCCATAGGAAACCCATGTTTTCAGACTGGGGAAGGAGATCTCCCAGGCAAGGATGTTCCCAATCCATAGTCCCATTATTGGTGAGTTCAGTGAATTCAGGTGTCCATTTGCATCCAGGCAATGGAAGAAGATTCATGGGGCAGGGGAGGAAAAAGAAAAGCAAAACTCATTCCCAATAGCCAGTAGTTGAATTATAGGTGGCCATTTCCACACAAGCAGACTTTTGGATTAGTGAAGCTGCTTCAGCCTCCTTCCCAGTAGCATAAAAGCTGACCTTTGATTCTTGCCTAGACAGTTTCAATACCTACCTCTGTGAAGCATGAGGACAGGCTTGCCCCATCTATCCTCACCCAGCCTCATTCCTTTACTAACCTCTGGTATGGTGGAGAACAAGCAATCTTATAGGAGATTAGGCATTCAAGTGCTACTCCTGAAGGGCTAGAACCAATTATAGGTAGCAATGTACAGCAGTGCCATTGGCTTTTTCATGCACTACTCACAGGGACAACAATTAGAACAGCCCATTACAGCATTTGCTGACTCAATCAAACAGAGTGTGGCTGATTCTTACTCACAAGCACCACCCACCATGTCAGAGATTAAGTAGGGGTCCCAATACAATTCACACCAATGGGGGAAGAGGAATAAAGCAGAATGGAAGCATCTCAACAGTACGCTGGGGAACAACCCTCTGCCTCATATGAAGATAATCCAGCACAGGCTCAAAGTCAATCACAAGAGAATAGGTCAAAACAGAACAGGTGCTCTACAGTCTCTCAGTGCACTCACCCTTCCCATGATATGTTAACATTCCAGAGTGGGACATAAAATTTCCATCTAGGGATCACCCCTTCTCCTAACTAAACAGGAGTGTTTCCAGCAAAGGAGAATACATGCCCTAAAATCTGAGAGAGGAGCCAGTGAAAGGGCCAGACCAGTGCCATGTTATCATTTCCTGCATAAGCTCTGTTAAACCACAGGACCACTCCTGCTGCCTCCCCCACACCTGCTGCTCAGCCATTAAGCCGTTGATTGAGACACCTTAGGCAGACAGCTGCCATACCACCATAATAGGATGGTGGTATCAGTTAATAAGTATCAGTTCCCTTGAACAACTGCCATAATAGGCAATGAGTTTCAGTCCCTTGAACAGCTCCTATAATAGGTAATAGGTTTCTACTGAAATTCAGGTATTCTCCTTCAACTACCTAATTAGGCTCACTACCTCTAGCCCCGGTTAAGAAATCCCCTATACCAATCCAAATCCTCCTTTACTAGTGAAATCATCAACCACCAATCGAGAATGTAACTTTACTAGTGAAATCACTAACCACCAATGAAAAGTGTACTTGTACCCTCCTACCCTTCTTGCTTTCTGTACCCCATAAAAACTTCCTCCACCCTGGGTTTGAGGCTCTTCCTCAGTGTGTATGCCAGGAGAGTCCAGGCTCGGGCTTGGCCCAGGCCTGAAGGCTCGTCTTCGGCTTGCATGCCAGGAGAGTCCGGGCTTCCTGGGGCCTGAATAAATCTCACCTCTTGTCTTTTACATCAGAGTATGTCTCGGACTTGTCTGCTGCAGCTATTTGGGGGTATTTTTTGGGCATAACACCAGATGAGAAGAAATCAGCAAAAGAACCTTAGTTATATGGAAAAAACAAAAGAGTTCAACACCCTCAAGGGGTTGCAACAGAGCTACAGTACTAGACTCTGATCATAAGGAGATTGACAAAATGCCAAATGAAATTCAGAAATATAAATGTCAAATGAGATGAATGGAATTAGAGAGATAGTTGAAAACCAACAAAAAGAAGCCAAAAAATTTTCAAGAAATCAATGAAAAAGTTACTAAAGAGCTAGGCAATGTACAAAAAGATATAACAGAACTTAAAGAAATGAAAGAATCATTAGTAAATTTAAGAAAACAGCAAAAATCTTCAACAACAGACTAAACTAAGAAAGAAAAAGAAAAAATCTCAGAGCTCAAAGACAAGTTTCTTGAGCTAACTCAGTCACTCAAAGAGGCAAGAAAGAGAATAAAAAAGTCTCGGCAGTCACTGAGATAGATTTGGGACTATGCAAAGTAAGCTAACATATAAATTATAGGTATCCCTAAGGGAAAAGAAGAAATAATTAAAAGCATAGAAAATCCCACATAACTAAATCCCAAAACTACAGATGTTGGTGTGGAAATGGAGATAAGGGAACACTTCTACATTGCTGGTGGGAATGCAAACTAATATGGCCTTTTTGGGAAGAAGTTTGGTGAACTCTCAGGGAACTAAAAGTGGACCTACTGTTTGATCCTACAATCCCCCTACTAGTTATTTACCCAGATGATCAAAAATCATTTTATAACAAAGACATTTATACCAGAATGTTTACTGCAGCCCAATTCATAATTGCCAAGTCATGGAAGCAACTCAAGTACCCATCGACCCATGAATGGATTAACAAATTATGATATATGTACACTATAGAATACTATGCAGCCATGAAAAAGATGGATACTTCACATCTTTTATGTTTACCTGGATGGAGCCTGAAACATAATTCTTCTTAGTAAAGTATCTCAAGAATGTATTCAATACTACTATGAAGTCAGTATATATAATCACCTACACATGCATAGGAATGGTAAAACATAACTATAGTCCAGAAAGAAGGAGGGAAGAGGAAAGAAAGGGGAGTGGGGAGGTTGACAGGAGGGAGAGTTTTGGGGGGATCCAACCTAATGTGCATAAAGCAATGATACATTTCTATACTATTAAGAATTGAATATGAATGTTTTTGCCACAACAAATAAGTAAGCAAGGAGATGGTTATATTTAATCAGTTGGAGGTAAACATTCCACATTGTATATCAAATCAGCACATTGTACTCTATAAATGTATTAATGTACACAGTTATGATTTAATAAAGAATTAAAAAATAAATAAAATCATAGAAATTTATCTGAGGGAATTATTGAGAGAAATTTCCTGAGTACTACAAGATACATATATATACAATGTTCATTGAATACTAGGAAGATTCATAATAAATAGGACATCTCCAAGACTCATAGTCATCAACCTAGCTAAAGCCAAAACAAAGGAGAAAATTTTGCATGCCACAAGACAAAAGCAACAACTAACCTACAAAAGAAAACCCATCAAGATACCTGCAGAATTCTCAGCAAAAACTTTACAAGTGAAAAGGGAGGAAGGCCCCATCTTCAGTCATCTTAAATTGAACAACTTCTAGCCTATAACTTTGTATACTTCAAAAGTAAATTTGACAACTAAGAGAGAAATCAAGTCTTTTCCAAAGAAGGAAACACTGAGGGAAGTTGCCATAATCATACCTGCCCTTCAGTAAATACTTAGAATTGATTATTACAAATCAGCATAATTGATACCTACCAGTGTAAAATCACTCCAAAAAACCCCCTAAAATTCATAACTCTTATAATACAATAACACAAAGAGGCAAACAAAGCAATATGGTACTACCCATCATGATGACCAAAGTAGCATTGTACATATCTATTCTATCACTTAACATTCAAGGTCTGATTTCTCCACTCAGAAGACATAGGTTGGTTGAATGGATGAAAAAAACACAACACAAGTATCTGCTGTCTCCACATACAGACTCAACGTGAAAGGATGAGAGAAAAACTTCACACAAATGACAACCAAAACAGCATATGTGGCCATTCTTACATCAAATAAAATTGACTTCACATAAATAAGGGTAAAGGAAGACAAAGAGGGTCATTACATAACAAAAAAGAAAGTCATTCAACAAGAAGACATGACAATCCCGAATACATATGTATCTATCACAGAAATCCCCGGATACTCCAAGCAAATCTTACCGGACATAAGTAAAGAAATAAATTGCACCATCATAACTGCTTGAGACTTCATCACCCCACTGTCAAAGCTGGAGAAATCATCAAAACATAAAATAAAGAAAGTAACACGGCACTTAAATAGATTTTAAATGAAGTTAACCTAACAGACATTTACAGGACATTCTAACAACTACTGAATATGTATTCTTCTCAGCAGCACACAGAACATTCTCCAAGATTTATCATATCTTATCTTGTGATAAATCAAGATTTATCACAAAACCTAAAATTGGAAAAAACTGAAATAATGCCATATGTCTTCTCAGGCCACAGTGGAATAAAATTAGAAATCAATCAGAAGAGAAACACTTGAACCTACACAAAGTCAGGGAAATTAATCAATCTCCTGAATGACTCATTAGTCAAGAATGGAGTTAAGATAGAAATCAAAAGATTCCTTGATGTGAACGACAAAGGTTACACAGGTTATCAAAATCTATGGGGTACGGCCAAAGAATTCCTCAGGGGAAAGTTCATACACCTAAATGCCTAACCCTCCCCCCCAAAACTACACAAACACAAGAAAGATCACAAATTGACAACCTAATGTCACATGCCAAGGAACTAGAAAAGAAAGAGCAAACCAAATGCAAAGCTAGCAGAAGAAAAGAGTACAAAGTTCACAGAAGAACTAAGTTGAATGGAAAATAAAATAATTAAAACAGAAGATCAATGAAACATATAGTTTGGCTCGGTGCCTGTGGCTCAAGTGGCTAAGGCACCAGCCACATACACCTAAGGTGGTGGGTTCAAATCCAGCCTGGGCTCACCAAACAACAATGACAGCTGCAACCAAAAAATAGCCAGGCGTTGTGGCGGGTGCCTGTGGTCCCTGCTACTTGGGAGGCTGAGGCAGGAGACTCTCTTGAGCCCAGAAGTTGGAGGTTACTGTGAGCTGTGATGCCATGGCACTCTCCCCAGGGGGACAGCTTGAGGCTCTGTCTCAAAAAAAAGAAAGAAACATATAGTTTGTAATTTAAAATGATAATCAAAATTGACTCACTTCTTGCTAGACTAAACAGGAATAGAACAGAAACAACTCAAATAAGTTCGATCAGAAATGAAAAGGAGACATTAAAACAAGCACCACAGAAATACAAATTGTCTTCCACGAATACAATGAAAATTTCTGGGCACGTAATCTAGAAAACATAGAGAAAATTGACACATTCCTAGAAACACACAACCTCCCAAGATTCAATCAGAGAGAAACAGAACTCCTTCCTGAACAAACAAAAAATGAACAGTGAGATTGAAGCAACAGTAACAATCTTCCAACAAAAAAATCCACAGAGCAGGCAAATTCACAGCCAAATTCTACCAGGGCTAAAAACAAGAACTGGCACCCATACTACACAAATTATTCCATAACATAGAGAAAGAGGGAATTGTCCCTAACTTATTCTATGAAGCCAATATCACCTTGTTGCCAAAGCCAAGAAAGGACATAACAAAGAAAGAAAACTACAAGGGAATATCCCTTATCAACATAGATGTAAAAGTCATCAATAAAATACTAGCAAACTGAATTGAACACCACATCATACAGTAGCCCTATAGATGCGGTGGTAATATTCCAGGGAGATGAAGAATTTTATAACCCTATGATAAAGGCTTTCTCTTTGAATGAGGAGTTGGTATTTCTTTTCTCTCACATCAAAGAATAAAGAGGTCTAGAGTTGGGTATTTACTGTTTCCCAGGTCATTTGGGCTTTCATAAAACACTAATAGGTTGGCTGAAGGTCTGCCCTTGAAGAGCAGACCTTAAGGAAAACAACTCACATACATAAGGATATGCTCCTCGTAAGGAACGTGGTGCATATTTCATAATGTTTACTTTCTTCCTCCCCCTGCTGGGTATATAAGAGCATTTTTCTCTGTTATTTAACATGAGAACCTAACAGGTCTATTTAAGTCAAAACTCAAGAAAACATTCTCTCCCCTCCAAGACT